>JAHDVE020001983.1:0-43275 GCA_022606495.2 Halesus radiatus | reverse complement strand
AGCGAAAACAAGAAATCCGGAATGGAGAATACTCTCTGCTATATCATTAATAAAAATAGAAAAGAGGAAGGGGCCTAAATTAGAGCCCTGAGGAACTCCAGATTTTGACAAGAATATTTCATGCGATAAAAATTGTTTTCTTCTAGTATAATAGCAAATAATATTAGAAACCGTAAAAAAAAACTATCTTTGACAGTTTGTTTAATAAGATGTCATGATTTACAGTATCAAACTATTATTTTCTACTCCTATCCTGATCAAAAACTCTGTGCACGCCACTGATGGGCTGTGGGGCATAGACTAACGGGCCATGAGTACATGGGCATGGGCTATAAACCCGCGGACTCTATCGCAGGCTCGTGTAAACACGGCGCAGGAAATAGGTCTCTGTCTAGTATCAAAACATCAGTTTTATAATAGAGACAAGTGAGGAATTAGTAACTCGACAGGGCTGACAGTGCCTAGTGACTATGTCAAAAATTACATTGTTTTTGCCTTTGGAATACCTAGATTATTAGTGACAAAAATGATCGTCAAGCATGCAGCCCTGCTAGGATGCTAGGTATGTTCTGGAAATATAATAAGTATATTTTTTATGCACATTATGTAGGTAGACGAATAAGCGGATTAGGACTAATGACATTACCGTCACAATCTCCACACTACTGCGACAATACTGGGCATTCTGAGCAAAGACACGACTAACAGAAGGGCTCAACTATGAGCCTTGAAGAATCGACAAAACTGGAGACACTTGATGGCGACATAGTCATTTCAAAGGGGATAGGTACCTACCATATAGTACGGTATACGGTATGAGTACCTATCCAAAAGTTGATCAACGACTTTTTTCAAACGCAAATATAATTTTCATTCACATAATAATTGTCCAGGACCCGTGAAATTCTATCTAAAAACTGCCTCATTCGACCGGTTTGCCCAGTAGCCGGGCGACCCGGCAGAAATTTCGTATTACCCCTCTAAGCGGTAGGTTTCACGTTTCACCAATCAAGTGGTCATATGAACGTAGCCTGTAGCGCACGTACGATGTGTCGCTGTTAGCTGCTATGCTATCAGTTAGTAGTATAGTAGTCGGTACATAACAGTAGGCAAATGAAAGTTGGAGGTAACGCATGCACGATGCCTCCGCATTCAACACAAACACTAAAGACTGACATCGCGCTGACAGCTGTAATGGCTATTGATATTAATACTCCAAGAAAAAGAACAGAGCAGTCCACAATGGAGTGCTGATACCAACGTATGGCAGTGAGGCATGGAACTGGAAAAGGAAGAATGAAAGTAGACTGAATGCTGTAGAAATGAGATCTCTGAGACGAATGTGTGGTAAAACTATGTGTGATCATGTGAAAAATGTTAAGATTCCTAAAGAATGCAAGGCTGATGTAAGCGTAGTGAGCAAGATCAAGAAAGGGACGCTTAGATGGTTTGGGCATGTAGAAGAAGAAGAAGCCGGGGACGTCCGAGGAAGACATGGCACGATCAAGTGAATTAAATACTTGAGTCGGGCCATGTTAGAAGTCGGAATAACAGAAGAGAATGTATAAGACGCTGTATGCAAGTGAATGAAGCAAGAAGTGTATGCCAAGATCGAGTTATTTGGCGGCCTGTCCTCTCTGCCTACCCCTGCGGGGAAACGGCGTGATGGTTAGTTAGTTAAGAAAAAGAACATCTGGTTTAGGTTTTCTTTGCCCATTTGAGAGTTTTAACCCAGATATAACGAAATACAAATTATTATTTAAACAAACAAAAAATTTTGTTATAAATAACACGCCTATTTTCCAAATAAAACAAAATAATACGGGTATAATCTCATTTGGAAAAAATGTATCAGCTTTTTGAATTATGGTGACGGACTTGTTCCAAAGCGAATTTATTGGGCGAGGAAATTCAATTAGCAGCAAAATATTACAAAAAATCATTGAAGTTACGGAAAATGTGAATAATTTATACAAAAAATATAAATACAAATATTTACGCATTAAGGATTGTATTGAACGTACCTATCACCTATCTACTATTTTAAAACAATACATAAGAAGAGCATTCTAAAGCGACATTTCAAAGTCTAAGACGACTTCGCTCACCGGCTGACAAGTAGTTTTGCCACATCAAAAGTTAGAAATTCGTTTTACGAGTTTTCACCATCGGCCACACCGCTGGCCCGGCAGCCGACCGCCTCCATACGCTTTGTTTTGACCGGATATATTCTGGTCTAGACAGAACGGAAGGTCAGCGATCCGTTTCCTTTCCTGTGTCCACCCCTTTTCTGGGCCAGGAAAGTACCTCTATAGTACACAAACTACTGGGTAAACCAGTCGTATGGAGTGAGCTTGACACGTTGATTATCTATCTAAAGGTTTTTATGGCATCTGTCAGGATATGTTTTTACCTTCATTATACGGACAGGTGTTTGTGTCACCCATGTTATTATCTCACGCCTATGAGATCCGGCTGTTACAAGTTTACCGAAGTTCTGAAGTTGGCTAGATAAACAAGAAAACATTGTCTAAAAAGAAACCATATGGTTTGTCGTAATTAAAGTCAACAGTTATAGTAGAAGTCTTCACACATTTCTTTTTTAAAAGTATCCTTTGCTTAAAATATAACCGTTTTCTGTAATACTTCACTCTATCAGTGGTGTTTATTTTCAATGTGGTTGATTAAATGTATACGATTTTTGTGTAAAAATTATTAGTTAGATAATAACCTTAGAGTAATTTATAGGTAGATAATAACCTTAGAGTAATAATATACCTGTTACTCTAAGATAATAACTAAAGAGAAATAAATTTTCAAATCCATGTCCCATAAATAACGTCGCTTTATTGAACACAACTTGGAACCAAAGACTTGGGCGTGACATTTGACTCGTCACTTAATTTCAATAAACATACTCGTATAGGTACTATTTCAAAAAGTGCATCACAAATATTAGTATTAACTCAACAAATCACAAATTGTTTTAAAAGTGCAGAATTAACAACAACATTATATAAATCGATTGTGCCAAGTATTTTGGAATACGCATCCACTATTTGGTCTCCTAATTCATGCAAGAGATTCCTCATTACAGAATTGTGTGATTGCATATCGTGAAGGTATCTGATCAATTTGGAACGAATAATGATCGAATTTCGCACTATAAACTACAATCAGTCAGTCGGACGTAAACTTTCTGATTACTTTTGTACAAAATTATACATGCATCAATTGATACACCAAACATTTTATCACAAATCAAAATTAATACGACGACAAGAAAATCAATAAGAAGGATAAAAGACATTTTCTATGTTAAAGCCTATCACACAAACACGGGATATTTGTCTCCTTTACTGCGGATATTAAGAAATTACAATACCATACAATGCTCTAATAATAAAAATAGACATTTTAATGTCACAGTTAATCAATTTGAATTTTTTTTAACCATTAATATCAAACTGATAATGTGATGATTACCTTTATTAAGTATCAAAACAGTGTACCATCAGCACAGGTGACAATAAGGAGTTAGTTTATACACCTACTTCATAATATGTTTTCTACCTTTCAGTAATTTTTCAATCCAATTATCATTTTTGCGAGATAATGTTTGTTGTTGTTAATTGTAAATACTTATTGATTATTATTGCTATGTAAACATTCATGTATGTTTTGGGCACCCTGCCTGTTTTATGTACTAACATAAAATAAAATAAAAATTAAATAAACTAGCCATCTGAAAGATGTCTTATTTACCCTGCACATCCCTCGCCCATTACTTCTCGTCATATCATTTCCCTCCAATATGTAAAAAAATTACTAGTCTTTATACAGAAAATAAAAAAGGTAACGGACGCATCTGGGACTCGAAACCGGGACTTCTCGGTCTATCCGGGACCTGCGCTCTGACCATAATGCCACCCATTGTCCTCCGTCATTTTTTCATCTATATCGTTCTTCAATTTAAGAATGTATTGTTAATATCATCTCCAATTAATTCTCATATATTTTTGGCTACTGTTTTTCTCTATATTGACCACATATTAATAATAATAGACAGTAAATATAACAGTGCAATGGGAACATAATGAAGTCATTAAAGAGAGATAATATTACAATATTTATATATAAGAGACATTATTAATGGAAAATGGACTATCCGAATTTATTTGCAAACTAGCTGATATGTATCCGGCTTTGCTCGGGATTATTATTTTTTTTAATAAAATTATGAAGTTGTGAATTCTTGTTTGTCGTTTGGGCGCCGTAATTGATTTGATAGCGATTTACTATCTCTAAACAAAGAAACAAAAAAACTTTCATTTGAAGAAATTCATTCGAAAAAAATATTTTTTTCGAATGAATTTCTTCTGAATTTCGAAAGTTGTGAATTCTTGTTTGTCGTTTGGGCGTCGTAATTGGTTTGATAGCGATTTACTATCTCTAAACAAAGAAACAAAAAAACTTTCATTTGAAGAAATTCATTCGAAAAAATTATTTTTTTCGAATGAATTTCTTCTGAATTTCGAAAGTTGTGAATTCTTGTTTGTCCTTTGGGCGTCGTAATTGGTTTGATAGCGATTTACTATCTCTAAACAAAGAAACAAAAAAACTTTCATTTGAAGAAATTCATTCGAAAAAAATATTTTTTTCGAATGAATTTCTTCTGAATTTTGAAAGTTGTGAATTCTTGTTTGTCGTTTGGGCGTCGTAATTGATTTGATAGCGATTTACTATCTCTAAACAAAGAAACAAAAAAACTTTCATTTGAAGAAATTCATTCGAAAAAATTATTTTTTAATAAACAATTTAAATATAAAAAGTTCTTAAGTAGGTAACTACACGTGTTTTCAATTTTGAACAAATTCCGCACAAACAAATCTTCTTTTTTTGAATATGTAATCTGTGGCTCACCTAAATAAAACATGGCGAGTTCAATGTTTTCCATACTAATTTTAAAATGCTATAGCAACAGTTTTACATATTGGATTTCATTCAAACTACTCTCTAAACCTTCCCGTCACTAATAAGAACTAACCGTGCTATTATCAGCGAAACTGGTGGAGTAATTTTTGAGAATAGGACAGCCAGACAGATAAACAAACATTGATTTATTTACTCTTTTCTGTTTCATATTTAATTTGAGATTTGTTAATATTATCTTCAATAATTAAAAAATATTACAATGCGGTTTTATAAGCTAAAGAAATTGTTTTATTTCATTTTAGGTTAACTTTTGCCCTGACGAAGTAAGACCTCTTCTGAAAGTGTAAATAAATGTTGTCGGGTTTGTTTATTTTGTTGTAACATAATAAGTCATTGTTGCCCTCACTGGCCCTTTCTTATATCTTATATCTCGTCTTATGTCAACTACTTTCTACGTTCACCTTTTCAGACAATCATATCCATAAGTGGAAGAAATGCACACGTAAATTGCTTAGCTAGGCTACCCGGTTAGTGCTTACCTAAACTCACTTATAGAATAAGTAAAAAAAAAAATCACACATCGATGCGCAAATGCGTCCACAGCCCGCAACACTGTAAATAACTAACGGTAAAAAAAAATAAATGTTAATATCTATTATATATGCCACATATATACCATAAACACGACATTTGGACAAAAAACTTCCTATACTATGGTACTAAACTCTACAACAAAATCATACTATCCTTTAAAAATCACAACAACCATAATAAAATAAAAATCATATAAAACACTGGATACGTTACATAGCGAGATATGAAATAGAAAATATATTAACACCAAATACAGACTAACACCGAAACCACTAAACTCCACTTAAAATACCTCACCTTGGAATTATAATTTATTTTTTTCATCAAGCACATCAATTTAATATAATGCAATTTAATATTTTGTAAATGAATAATAAAACAGTTATTATATTAAAAAAACTTCTGACTCTTTTTAGGGTAATTTCAAGTCCCAAAAATTATAAATATTTCAAATAAATACCAACTCTTCTTGTGCCACCAATCTTCTAATAAATGTAACATCAATAGAAAAGGAGGATAAAATAGCAACTGTAAAAATCATATCTTCTCTAAGCTTAAATTTTCTAATAAAACTGTGTTCTTCTGAAGCGACCTGCCAGCTGCAGGTAAGTATGTTTTTCTGTATCTGTTTGTACATAATTAGATAAAGAATAGGAAGTAATATTTGTACAGAGCCCTTAGGTGATTTTTCACAAAAACGTAGCTATACAAATCATCCAATTATTCATAAAAAAATATATCACCGGTGGTTACCGTAACCTATTTCCAAGTAAACTGGAATATAAATAAATAACCGCATTCATTCGTAGCATTAAGGTCGAATAAGTTAGTATTAGAGTGTTTGAAGAGGCCAGGTCATGTGAGGCTTCGCCAGGTGGGTATAGGTATTATGTATAATTACAGATAAGTATAGCTTGCCACCGACGTCCGCTCTGCTGAAATCTATTCCGCGCTAATCCTCTTATATCGGGAGGGTTTCAGGTCTATTCAATTATTATCTAAGTATCTACGTGTATTGCGTACTATGAAGAATAAGTTTATTGGACATTGATATAATATGTATCTACCCGATGAGCCCTTCGGTTATCACCAATCAGTTTGGCCCACTGACCTGTATTTTATATCGGACAGCGGAAGCAATCCGCATTAAAGGATCTGCTCCGGTCCCGATCCAATTGGCACATGTTTGTGTTATTTTGCGTTGCATTGCATTGTTTTTTATATTTTATTTTTATTAGGTACAATAATTTATTTTTTAAAACATTATTTGATAATGTGGGCCTCACTTGATGCATTCCCCCCGTGCTGAGGCTCCCCATTTTACAGTTTTATATGTACATTATTTTTAGTTCCTATATATAATTTAATAAATTACAGTTAAATAAGATAATACACAAATAAAGGCGATAATAATAATACGGTTAAGTATATTGTGTATTATAATTACGTTTTTAGTTAATTTTAAAGTGCAGTGTTTTTTATATTAAGGTGATCCACTTGCTAAAATTCCAACGAAATCATGCGCTCCTAATGCAGATGGCGACAAGGTTGAAATTCCCGCTCAACATCGGCCGCATGTTTCGATTTACCCAAAAAAACATCACCAAAATATAAATACCCAATCGTTCACTATGGTTTCATCAGTGCCGAATCAAACGACACCGCTCATAGAATCAATATTTGCTAAGATACGGTGGGTTTTTTAGTAAACAAACATGTAAATAACACAATTATTCAAGAAAAAACGAAAAAAGAAAGAGTTAGTTCAGTAATTTAAAACATCCTACCTCTCGTCAAATAGGGTAGGTCTACTATTTATAACTTTTCAATCGTATAGTATGTTGTACGAGTATATGATGAAAACCTTATGATAAATCCAATTTTCGGCCACGTCACACCTCCGGATCATTGTGAAAAATCAGGAAATTATATCGACATGGGGGTGCTTTCATTCGATTCAGCGATAATGAAATCATAGTAACCGATACCTCATTCGACCTAGTTGTGAAACGTGTATTTTTTTAATTCCCACCTCCCTCTCCCCCTGGAGGGATGTTCCACCTGTTTAATTTGGGCGGATTCTGCAAATCTTCATTTCTACTGCCAAGATCAAAGAATGAGCAAAATTTCATGCAGCAGCAATTTTGTAATTTATTTTATGCATTTTGGGTCTATTTTACCTGTACCACGTGAGTCAGTCGCAGTACGCCATGATATCATGCTACCAGCTAAAGGAATGGGCACTGTCGTTTGGTAATAGCTGCAAGTAAGTAGTAAGCGGAAACCAAATTATTGATGGAGAAGAGCAAAGGCTAGACTATATTTCATTTTAAATGTTTTAGGAATACGTCCGAGAAATTTATTATTTTACATGATTAGCTATAATACTTGACTACCATGGCTGAAATCAATTAAATTGTTTACTAATTATAGACCCTCGCACGCCGCTTTTTATATCTCGTAGTAAAAAAACTGTGAAAGTACTTTAATATCTCTGTCATTCAATCTAAATGCATAATAAACTAGGTAAATCTATTAACTTTTTAATAAGATCAGCTCAACAAATACCTATTAAGTGGCGTGCAGTCCACAAAGGCTGAAAAGCTGTGCCTACCCGATGAAAAACGAACCGTAATAAAATGAAAAGGTTGCTTATCAAAATGCATTTTTCCATGAATTTAGTAAGGAACTACAGAAAAAACTACACACAGCCTACATTTGGCCGTAGAGCAATACAATCCACTGTTAGTATGATTAGCCACACGATTCGATTCATTATACACAGTTACATAATAAGCGTTATAATTTATTTATTATTTATCAAAACACTGAAGTGCCTGGAGGGTTTTTACAGTATATGTGATCTAGTATACGTGATCTAGTATATGTGATCTAGTATATGTGATCTAGTATACGTGATCTAGTATACGTGATCTAGTATATGTGATCTAGTATATGTGATCTAGTATATGTGATCTAGTATATGTGATCTAGTATATGCGATCTATTATATGTGATCTAGTATATGTGATCTAGTATACGTGATCTAGTATATGTGATCTAGTATATGTGATCTAGTATATGTGATCTAGTATATGTGATCTAGTATATGTGATCTAGTATATATGATCTAGTATACGTGATCTAGTATATGTGATCTAGTATATGTGATCTAGTATATGTGATCTAGTATATGTGATATAGTATATCTGATCTAGTATATTTGATCTAGTATATGTGATCTAGTATATTTGATCTAGTATATGTGATATAGTATATGTGATCTAGTATATGTGATCTAGTATACGTGATTTATAGTATATGCGATCTAGTATATGTGATCTAGTATATGTGATCTAGTATACGTGATTTATAGTATATGCGATCTAGTATATGTGATCTAGTATATGTGATCTAGTGCGTGTGATTTAGTGCATGATACGAACATTTTTTTCCAATTAGAAAACTTTTTATATTTTTTAAAAGTACCTTTTATATTTTATTCGTCTTTCATTGTTCATTAATATAAAAAAATCTTCAATGATTTAAAAATATTACAATGAGGTTTATAAGCTACAATAAGTTATTTCAATAAAATAAAAATGGTTCCATGATAAATCACCACACGTATGAATCGGCACACTTTTTAAAAGTGGTATAAAGTAAAAAAAAAAAAAAAAAATAAAAAGAGCTTAGTTAGGTTAGGTTAGATTATGTTTTCAGGCTAGTTTTTTTTCCACCTTTAATGACTTTATATCACTTTTAAAATGTGTGCCGATTCATACGTGTGTTGATTTATCCAGCCACCAAAAATTATATGTACAATATTTATACTTCGCGAACACCTCACTATGAGAACCTGTACTGAGGTGTTCGCGTGAATGTGATTAAAGATGATGCAACTATTGATGTTGATTGGTTTAGTTTTGTATTATTATTTTTATTCTGCTTTATAAATGTAAATTAAATGTAGAATGCATTTTATTTAACAGATTTAGCTCACAGAGTTAATGGGGAATTTGAGTCCATTTTTTATTTTTTTTAAATCAATACTTACCTTCAAACTTAAATACAGGTATTTTTTTACGTTAGTTTTCATAGTTAAAAACGCCCCCCAAAACTGGCAGAATCCTAGAGATAGCAAACGGAAGTGCGCGGGACGTCATCCGTACTGAACGATACCCGTCAAATGGAAAATTTGTATCGAGATTTTTTTTCTTCAATAAGGAATTCCAGTAGATTTTTTTATTAATATTAAACGTCTAACTTAATAAACGGTTTTTTTTTACAAAAAATGATTTTTATCGTGTGAATTTATGCATCTACGGTCAAAAACCGAAAAGTCGTGCGGTATAGCTACCAGCAATAATTAAAAAGGAAAGATACCATACTGTCCAGATGAATGTTATAATACATACTTAGGAGGAGTTAGTTTTTAAAGTAGAGATCTATTTATTATTTATTTCTTACAGACTGTTGTCCAAATAACACTACATCGCACGAAATGAGACAAAAATAGAAATGACAGACAAAAATAATGACAGATAGCTAACATTATAATTCCGTGGCTGAGCAGTGAGATCCTTGGCTTTGGGATCACAAGTCGAAGATTCACTCAACGAACAGATACGAATAGAGAATAATATTTATTTATTTGAAACATACATTATTTAACAACAAAATGTAAGAAAGTTTTGACTGTCGAACTCAAAAAAAATCCCGTTTTAGGACAGTCAAATTGACAAGTTTAGTTCATATTAAGCGCCATTATACAAAAATAGAAGGGAGAAAAGCTAGTATTGACATAGTATGGTAATATAATATATCTAGAAAAAAGTATAATAATTAACTATAAAGAGATGTGAAGAATACTATAGCAAAAAAAACAATTGTGTATAACAGATAATTTGAGTATAATATAATAATTAATATAGGATAATAATAGTTAAGTTCAAAGAGATAAGAAAAAAGTACAGAGTTATCGTTTACGTATACCAGTTAAATTGAGTATAGTATAATAGTTAAGTACTTATGAAGAGATGAGAAAAACAAATATTATATAGTAAACAATTATGTATATGTGTTTGGTAGGTACTGGTTGGTACTATGAGGAAAAGAAATGGTTATTTTTTAATTCATTTATTAATAATGACGTCACAAAGGGTAGGCACAGCTTTTCAGCCTATATGGCGTGCACGCCACTGATAGCTAGGTAATTTATACTCTCCAACCTTCATATTAGCATTATTATTCCTCAACCATTTCCTTCTGCCTCACCAGATGTATAATAGTATTTTTACAAACTGTTAATTATATTTACCTACCTAACTACCTATATTATTTAGAAGTGTCGCACAAACACGAAAGTAGATACCCTGTACATGTTTGTACATGATATAAAAAAACGGCAGGCTTGACTTGAAATAAAGTAAGTCCACTAGGTAGGCACACACACTCAAAAAGTCCTCCCCATATTTATTCACCCTCACCTTGAAGTGTTTGTTACATGACATGAAGGCAACTTAAAGAGGGTACGCCATACGCTGTACGCCACACGTTAGGCATGATTTATGCTTACTTAAACAGTTGAAACGACTTCTGCCCCCTCAGCACAGAACAACGATAAAGTCATCGTTCCTGACCAAACTGCAGATCGCCAACAAATAAACAACAGTTCACGTCAACAAAAAAAGCATGCTTAGTCGCTGTGAACTGTGTTTTGTTTGTTAGCGATCTGCAGTCGTGCTCGGGAACGGTAACAAGTTACCGACATTATCGATAAATCTTCTATCGATGTTCAGTGAAGGGGGCCTGAAATTGAAAAAGAAATTTTGACGAATATATGGACGTTCGAATTGAGCTAAATATAGGTAGTTTAAAATTGAGGGCGCAGCGATCGTTCAAAGGGTTTAAATGGCAACACAAAGATGGCTCATAAGAAAATCAAAGTAAGTTTAAAAAAACACAATGGTCCAAGTGCATGTTTTTTACTTTAACAAAACGGTGTTCAGAAATTAGTGGTACTCTCCGAAAGGAGATGATTCTACATCATATTCTAACACAATTTTATGTTTAAACTTTTATTTTTCTTTCACGGTCCATTACAATGAAACGCGATTTTTTTGTAAGTACGAAATTTATGTACCCAAATAACCATGTATTAGATGTTAGATAAATATGTTAGATAAATATGTTAGATAAATATGTTAGATAAAGATGTTAGATAAATTAATAAAAAATTATAAACAAAGAAAACATAATCAAATTCACAAATCTAAATCAGAAAAGAATAAAAATAAAAAAAACGAGAAAAAAATCGAGTTATGTTGTTTCGCCTCGTTTCTTTAAAAATAACTGTAAAACTCGAATGTGAATAAATTGCATTTGAGGAACAAATTTCAAAGACAAAATGAGTAGGTTGGTGATGCCATAGTAATGAAAAATTCTAGTTTCACTTTATTATTTAATTAGATTAAATAATACAATAACAGCGCCCTTGAGGTGATTTTTCACAAAAACGGCGCTATACAAATCATCCAATTATTATTATTATTAACTCTTAATAGATAAATGAAGCAATGGATAAAACAATTGATTTCTGAAATTAACTTAAATTATATTTTTACCATTTGACCCGTCTTCCACGCACCCTTCCTCCGGGGGGCGCAGCCTCTGCAGACACCTGGTGCAGAAAGTGTGCAGACATGGGAGCACCCTCGGCTCCACGTAGGCCTGCCTGCACATGGCGCACCTGAACTGCCCCTCGTCCTGCTCGCCCTCCGTCCCCCCAGCCACGGGGGTGGAGGCCCTCTTCACGGCCCCTCCGGAGAGGGACCGGCGTTTAACCGACCCCGAGTCCTCTGCCTGGCGCCTCCGGGAGAAACTGCCGAAAATATAACTGATTTGTTCCACTTCCATTTTATATCGAACACAACAATCACAAAACAATCTAAAAACGTTCAAAAATACCCCACCCAAATATCATGATAAGAATAGTTATTTTACAGCCTAATTCAAACCAATCTTTTTGTTTCTATTTTTTAATGTGTTCCACGCGCACCCCGATGTTATTTGCGATATTAGTTAGTATTTCCTCCGTAGAGGGCGACAGCCGTCTGCTGCCGACTGCGCGCGCTTTGCAACTGACTAACTGAGCTTCTGACTTTTGAGAGGCCGCTGTGAAAATACGCAGCTTGTTAGGAAGCCCCTGAATGCCGATTTGTATGCCAAAGGAAGTAACGGAAGGAATGCCGGCATTCACGGCCGCCCGAATTCTTATTAGCTAGTTAACAAACTGCCCCATTTTTCAAAGAGATAAAACAAATTATTACGTTCAATCATTCAGCGTGAAAAATACGTTGACGTTCAATTTCTTTAAAGGAATTTTCAATTACCATCTCAATGGGGAAAAAACGTCACATACTCGTAATATTATAATGAATATTCATTAATCGTTGCGCAATAAACTTCCAGTAGGCATAATAAGATTATAAATAGTCTGTTCTGTCATGATACATACCTATTCGCTTCTTGTTAGGATATCGTCAGGAAGGAAGATCTAAACACTATTCATTTTAGATCTAAACACTATTAACTAAGTATTTACTGTGCGTAGCATTAATCAACTGTTTTTTTTTAGTTATATTCGCAGATCTGTGGTCCGGTACTTCAGTATACCATCATTATTTTCATACCTCAAATTTCATACATATTTGCACATATAGTTGCCATTAAAGGAGAAAGAATATTTTCGGACGGTAGTCAATCGTCAGAAAATGGCAGCACCTTGGAGACAAAATGTCAAAAAATATTTGCACATATAGTTGCCATTAAAGGAGAAAGAATATTTTCGGACGGTAGTCAATCGTCAAAAAATGGCAGCACCTTGGAGACAAAATGTCAAAAAATAATTAAAAAAACACGCGTTCACAATCAATTTAAACACATTCTAATCAACCTTTCATCTTTTTGACCATGTTTTAAATTATATTCCTGAATAAATACGCAACATCTCCATAAAATACGTAACATTATAGTTACGTAAAAAAATGACAGCGGTCAAAGAAAACACCCAAAAATTTGACAATGTGTTCACGTATTATTTACTCAAAGCAAATGTAAAAAAAAATCTTCAAAAATATACTCTAAATCCACAATACTAAACAGTAATAAACACATATTATTGTCTTGTCAAAATATTAAATATAAAAAGAAATAAACGCAAATTTTCCACATAACATACTTACGAAAACAATGACAGATGAAGACAACAGAGCAGCTGATCACATAATGTCCGCCATCTTGAACTGGACGAAAAAATAGAATGCGGCCTGATTTTCATACCTTTTCCATAGAAAAAGACAACCCATGAGCAATCTGGATGAAAAAAAAGTATCGCCTAAGAACGTCCTATGTCACATTCAGTGAAGTAACAAAAGCAAAATGAGAAGGATAAGTAGCGCCACTGGGATTGAGAAATATCTGACATCGTATATTTAGGTGTGGTCACAAACGAAAACAAATTCAACAGAGATTTCTCCACAAAAGAAGAACGGATTGTAATCCTTCAGCAGGGATGGTGACGTCATCAGGATGACACACTTGCTGGTGCAGGACCACGATTTAGTGCAAGGGCCCAACTTGCTGATTGATGAGCGCATGTTCGAGTATACGAGTATGAATATTTTTTGATTGGAAAATATTTTTTTTTTTATATGAATACCTCACAAGAGTCCCAACTGCTCCCAACCGTCTGGAGTCAGTGAGACTTTGGCCACCATTCCTAATTGGGGGAATGTTGTGAGGCTGAAGGTATTGGGGAGGGGAAGGAGAAGGGGAAGAGGAAGGTGGGGAATACCTGGCTATTCAGATCTGGTCACCAAACACGGCTAAAAGCCATTTCAAGCAACGTTTCAATTCTGAATGGTGGTCTTTCACCAGGGCGATACTGAGAGTATCTTCCACTCTGGAACGTGCGCAAATATACTATATATTATTTTTAAATTAATTAATTGTGAAACAACACAAATTAATTAAATAAAAATTACTTGCGAACGCCGGGATTTGAAACCGCGACCTTCGGATTCGTAGTCAAGAGCCTTACCCCTCGACCATGGAGGCCGTCATTGAGTATATGAGTATATGAGTAGTACCCCACAATAATCCCAACTGCTCCCAACCGTCTGGAGCCGATGAGACTATGACATCCCTAATTAAGAAATGTTGTGAGGCTGAAGGTAGCGGGAAGGGGGAGGAGATGAGCCGGGGGAAGGGTGGGGAAGTGATAGGGAAATTCTCGATAAACCTTAGGACTTACGGTCTGACATTTTAGAGCAGACAAAAAATGAGGGCCCTGCGATCGTTTAAAACGTTTTAAATGACAACCAAGATGGCTCATAGGAAGATAATTGTAAAAACGGTATCCAGAAATTAGTGTTCTATGTCACATTTTAAGACAATGTATTTATTATATTATATACGCCCCATATGGGCTTTTACATATTTAGTTAATTCAATAGTCACACAGGTGCAAAACACATCTCAGTAGGTACATAGATAAAATAGATAGCCTTCACGAAATTCAACAATTAAATATTTCATTTGTCTCACAAAGGAATTCAGGAATAACATAGTGTAAGTACCATTCCAAATAATTAGCAACAGAACCGAATATACAAAACATACCTCACATTCACTGATACTCTAGACACATATCTTAATAATTATTGAGGATGTATGCAATAATCGTATGTTTGTATTTGTATTCCGAGCAGTTGAACATATCTACTATGTTTGAAAAAGTATTACCTTCTGCGTGAAGTCTAGGTACAAGTGAATTTTTGAATGACTCAGTCCTGAAATTATTGCTACAATTGAATAAAATGTTAGATCGAATAGTTCTGGTTAGCTGACCATATCAGGGATGTCTATAATACCATTAAGAATTATGAAATAAAAAAGTTAGTTCAGAAACAAGTCTTCTATCTGAGAGATTTAATAATTTTAGTTATTTCATTAAGCAATTGTATTTATAGTTTCAATGGGTAATCCGAGTTTATAGTTAACTTCCCTTAGAAATTTATGTTGAACTTTTTCAATGGAATCCGAGTGAATTTTATGGCGAGGGGACCATATAGAAGAATTATATTCGACTTGACTTAGTATTGTTTTAGTATTGAAATATTCTCTGGCATTTCGAAGAATGAAGCCAAGCAATTTAACGATTTTCAAGGAATACAATTACACGGAAAGGCGTTTTTTTGTATTTCTGAAATCTATGTATAGAAGTTACCATGTAGGTATTAGATGTCAGATAAATAAATAAATAATAAAAAAATACATAACAAATTCACAGATCAAAAATATAAATAAAAATAACCTTTAAAAAACTTGTTGTTTTGCATTGATTCTTTAAAATGAACTGCGAAATGTGAGGAATAAAAATTAAAAACATAGTTTACCATTATGGAGTGATAAAAAAATGTGGTTCCATTTTTTTTAATTATTGTCTATATTTTATTGCCAAACTACACCAAGACACAACTATTATCCGAGTATAAGGACCTAAAGATGTACTTACAATTATTATACGAGTATAAGGACCTAAAGATGTACTTACAGTTATTATACGAGTATAAGGACCTAAAGATGTACTTACAATTATTATACGAGTATAAGGACCTAAAGATGTACTTAAAACTATTATCCGAGTATACCAAGAACCTAAAGATGGACTTACAATTTCTGATGGCTGCTCTACGGTTTGGTGAATTTGAAAGAAAATACATAATGCTACTCTCCGATGACAACAGAGTAGAATATATCCTCAGATTGCCCCAGTAAGACATTTAATATCAAAAGCTACTTGGAATAGCTTTAGAAATTCTCAATAACTAGATCTGAATAGCCATGTTTCCGACCGTAATAGATAATTGATGCAATTGTGAAAGACAATATTAACAAATCTCAAACGAAATATGAGACAGAAAAAGAGACAAAATAAAAAAGGTATAAATCGGATCTGAAATTGAATACTCTTTCTAGACTTGCAGAATATGTATATCCACGACACTATCTAGATTGCAAATATATTCGGAAAGAACTTTACAATTTTATGTACTTACCCATCTGACCATCTGTCTATAACTACTTCTCGAATTTCTAGCAACTGTTTACCTTAATCCTTTGACCAGACAATGTCACTCAGTACCCTTTTGTTATAGTAGCTATTAAAGTAAGTATCCCATCTAAGAATTTATAAATATCCTAATAAATTATCTCCAAGGCAAGATCCAAAGTCTTTTGTAATATTCTCCGGTAATTCCTCGAAATGTTTTTATTGCCATATCTATATATATGCCCGCAACTTTCTAAAACTAATAGTCCCAATTCACTGAAAGTTCCTATAAAAACCTTATGAAGCCTATATCCCGGGTTCATTCGTCTTCCATCATAGCTAGGGTATACTTCGTACCTCATTTCTCGCTAAATCTTTGCTAGAGTAAACTACGTGCTTACATCTAATAAAATACCTAAACAAAGTATCTGACTTTATACTGAATCTACAACCCGATCCAACAAGAAGGAGATCAAATATAATAAACAAGTGAAGGAACAAAGGCACATTTTGTGTAAAACAATTCAATAATCTCCAAGAACAAATTGTTTCTTAATCGGTGTTAAAAACCGACAGGTGTCTAACACAATCATGCAAAAAGATAGCAGCCAATAATATGGGAATTAATTGAGGATAATATTAGTAAATCTTAAATTTGAGATACGATATCTATGAACATTACGAAAAATAAACAGGTCTCATTAGCTCAGTGGTTAGAGCGTTGTCCTCGTAAGGCAGAGGTCCCGGGTTCGATTCCCAGATGCGACTGATACCTTTTCATTTTCTGTGTCTTTTTCATGCTTCATTTGAGATTTGTTAATATTATATTATTCAATTAAAAAAATAATAATAATAATGTGGTCATTAAGTTCTGCAAGTATTTTATTATTGTTTCAGCGTTCAAGGCCATTTTCAAACTGCGGTTAATCCACATTGCGACCACTTATTTATATGATTTTATTTACTCCCACCCAATTCTAATTTGGACGGGTGTTGAAAATAATTATATATTATCGATTTAGTTAGAAAATATTTAAAATTCTCTATTCTGTGAGGTTTTTACATTTATAATGTGTTTTCCACGTATTTATATGATAATATTTTCTTAATTAATTTATTTAAACGTGTTATATTGCTTTGAAAGTATGAACATACTGAGTAGTGGTGAATAAATAATTTTCCTTACTTTATTAATTAATGTTATATTAGGATCATTCGTTCGTTTATTAATTTCCCATTATTCAAGCAAATTTAATCTAAGACCCTTTCTTTGTAGATGTAAGGGTTTAGGTTCGTTTTTGTCAAGCGTGACGGGATTATTCACCCATAGGAAAATACAAAAACAATGAATATCTTCGTCAATTATTAAATATTACAATGAGGTCATAAGCTTCAAAAAGTGATTACAATAAATTGAGTATTTATGCGGTGAATTTCCACAAATTAAATGTCTGCTTAAAATCTTCCCTGAAAATTAATATGTACAATACATCACTTGATTTCTCAATAATTCCGACCTTTCATAAGGAGAAATTTCCCGGATACGGAGGAGTCTCATAATGAGTTATAGATAGTGTTACAATGGAGTTATCACATTATTCCCAATAAGTATTTAACAGTCTAATACTAAATGTGTCGTCAGAAGACAATATCAATCCAGAGAAAATAAAGCAGTGAGTTATGTCTTACGTAGAGAATCCACTGCGTTCCCTAAATAAATATTGTTTCTCTTTTGTGTATTTATTTTTGATCTCTGCTAAACAAACCTTGAATTCCACTCATAAATAAGTTAGGAAGGTACTCCACCCACTCCGGCGTGCCTCTATTCTAAATATACTCGTAACTACCTTCATCTTATAGCTTATACCATAGTTGATGGCTTACGGGTAGGAGTAATTAATTCCGAAATAAGTTGCTTCCCTGATAGTTACGATCTGTGAATAACATCGAAAGTTTTTCTGAAATCTGAAAGTTCTTGAACACGCAATCTTTCAGTTCTTTCTTGGTCAAATTTCTTAAAGATACAACAGATGAAGATCTTAGTGTGAAAGCTTAACTAAAATCCTAAATTTTTAATATTATTTGGATTCCTTTGGTACCCGAATTAATTTGTTACGATGAAATAATAACCACCTACTCCTTTGTAAAAGCGGATCTTTTTATTTGGCACTTCTATGTTATAAGCCTTGTAGCGATGGGTCATGACTCAATTTGTAAAGAGCGGGAGTCAAGGTACCATATCAATATTTGCATACTGCTCAAAAGTACGACTCAATTGAACGATGGCTCATGTAAGAGTCGGCATCTTAAGATGATGAGTTCATACCCCAGTTATTACAGATACCTTTTTGTTTCTGTTCAGGACAGTGATTTAGTTAACACTTTTATAACTGTCCTTGCTACTGGATCCGTGTAACCGGAGCATAAAACACACAAGAACTTTTTTTTATCTCAAGGGGATGCAAGATATGTTTGAAAGTGTGCATTTCCTGATTGAATGCGTTATTCGAGGAGGGGCTGTGTTTAGGGGCGGCTCATCCACTTAATTAGGCCTTTAGAGAAGTGAAGGGTGACGTAAAACTAAAAAAAAATCTCGAAATAGTCACACGAAGGAGCGACCCTAACCCCCCACTAGTAACACAAATAAAGGGGCGTAACTATTCATATGTAGCTATGTTGCTAACGCTAACGGATTATAAATTAAATGGAATAGAACGAACTGACGATATTCAAATTTTATTACAAAACAAACTAATAATTATGTATCGGACGTCACCGTCTCCCAGAATGTTCCGACGCGGCCATTTTCGTATTTGTAAATATATTTTGATTGGCGGGATGTACCTAGCCACCTTTTTTGATGTATTATGGGCGGTTTGTGAGAAGCGTGCTCTCACCGACCGCTCGGGGAAATAATGACTGAAATAAAACGTTAGAGCAGTACGGCGGTGGGAGAGGGAGAATGCCTTGTCAAATATGCGACGGGCACCGGCGGTCTGCGCTTGGTAGACCGCCATAAATAGGATGCGAAAGCCAGTTTGCAGCAGTCAGCATACAGTTCGTTTGTATGCCAGATTACGTCTGGTACATAAGCTGGTCCTTCGCGTCAGGATCCTTCTGCGGAGCAGAGATGGCCTCTTCACTACGTTCTAGGAAGACACTATGTCAACACAAACGAACTGCATGAGGCCGGCTGATCCCAATCTACGGAGCGGGGCTGGGAGGGGAGGTAGCACTCTTACCGTTCCCTCTGCGAGGAGGAACGACTGTACTGACGACAAGACCCTTGTTGACGAGTTTTGCAAATTCTGTGGGCCTTGTCCTTGTGACGTCGCCTATTCCGAGGGTCCAGTCCGAGGCAGTAGTCCGATGGAAGTCCAAGGTAAGCAGTGGTCAGAGTAAAACAAGGCGGGTGGTTCAGAAGTCAGAGCGGGCGGTGGAGATAGAAGTACTTGTCAGGCTGGCGGTCGAATGCTAACTTTATTTTTTAATTTTTTGATATAATGGCATACAGAGCTTCGGGCCAAAAAGGCCCCTTTCTCTTACATCGTGAGTTTGAATTATGGTTGTTGGATTATAGATTTAGTTTTTGTGAAGAATTTTTTTTTTGCTATGGTACATGGCTGCAGTTAGGGGATATTTAAAACTCTACGGAAGATTTGTTTCGGTTTTTTATATGCGGTTTTAATATTTACATCGTACTGCGCGAGGCAGTTGATAGACGCGTTTTCATGGGTGGGTATACCCGAATAAAAAGATTCCGCGAGACGTAGGAAGTGGTCTGTAAGGAGGGGGATTTCCGAATCGCGGTGTAGCTGGGAAACCCTCATACACTTGGGGGCTCCCAGGACTGTGGGAATAGCTTTATTTTGAAAAGTTTGTAGTCTTTTTATTTGAGTTTTTGAGGCGTGGGCCCAGATTGGGCTTGCATAGGTTAATTTTGGTCTTATCGTGGATTTGTATATTAAGAGTTTATTTCTTGGAGATAATTTCTTATTTCTTTTGCATATCATGGGGTAAAGGGCTGCAACGGTTTTATTGGCTGAGTTTAGGGTTTCAGTGATATGTTTTTTTTATGAATTGAGGGTCGTCGTAGGTCGTGGTTGGGGAGAATTATTCTTCGAGGCTGTCTGCAAAAGTCTCGGCTTTGTCTCTGGAGGAGTATACTGTGCCTTTTGGGCCCGTGAGGTGACATATTCTGGTGGGGGGGTTTTCTGAGGGATTTTGAAAGTTTCCAGAAGACTGTTTTGTCGTCGTCGAGAGTGGAGATTAAGTCGTGCCACAGCTCGTCTCTGTACTTTTGGAGTTCTACTTTGACCTGGTGTGCGAGAAGGTTCATGCGAATGCGATCGATCGGGTTTAAGAATCTTTGCCATTCTTTTCGGGCGAATTTTTTTTTTTCTAATTAGTTCTTTCAGTTCTGCGGGTAAGTCGGGGCGGAGTTTATCATTCGCGACTTCGACGGTGGCAAGGTCTACGGCCGATTATATGTCATTTGTGAAATTTATTGTGGGTAAGTTTAGGCTTTCTTCGTTGTTTATTGAGGTTTGGATTCTTACTGATTTTAGGAGTTTGGGGATTTTATGCCATTGAATTTTTTTACGAGTGGATCTATGAGACGGTATTGAAGGTAGGGAGCCATCAGAGAGAAACGAAAGGACCGGATCGTGGTCTGAGGATAATTTTTTTACTGTTTGAAGGGTATAGAGGAGAGGGCAATTTTTCATAACGATGATGTCTATGACGTCGGGATCATTGTTCGCGTTTTTGGGGAATAATGTGGGAATGTCGGAGGCGTTTACGATAAGGGATTTTTCAGCGACGTAGTTGGAAAGAAATAATCCCTTTGGGTTAGTCTTTCGGCTGTGCCACGATCCATGCTTTGCATTAAGGTCGCCAGCTATTATTGTCGGTAAGGGGCTATCTAGGAGTTTATCGAGGTCCGGGGCCGTTAGTTTTCTTTTGGGGGGGGACTATAAGCTGAAATGAGTTTAATTGGACCATTATTTAGAGTGTTGATGACGATACCGGTGGTTTCAATATTTTCGGATGTGGGACAATTTACAAAACAGTGGTCGATGGAATATTTAACAATGATTGCGGTGCCACCGCCAGAAGTGTGGGGCGGTCGGTGCGGTAAGTTATGTAGTTCGGAAAATTAATTTTACACTGGGTTTAAGCCAGGTTTCATTAATGAGGAGGACGTCGAGATTGAAATCCATCAGGAATTGAGGATTTCAACCTCAATGCAGCTTGAAGGTTTGACGGTTTTCTAGTTTGTCTAGACATTGCGAAAGATTTTAATGGTTGTTGAGGAGATATAAGGATAAAATAAATAGATACGATTTACTATTATTATTGCTGATGAATGGAGTTGAGGAGTGTCTGGAAATTTGAGAGGAGTTTGGAGTTCATCTCCATGGCGTATTTAAGCTGTGAGGCAGCGTTTGTGAGTGCTGTGATTAGTTGGGCAGATAGGGTTTTGGGCGGGGGTGGGGGGGCGATGGTTGAGGATTTGAGGGGGAGATGGGTGCTGGCATAGGCGGGAAAGTGGCGGTGGTGACGGGCGAGGGGGGGGGGTGAGGTTTGGGATGCGGGAGTGTTGGAATGAGTTTGTGGCTCGTCATTGTTGGTAGTGGAAGGCCGTTCAAGGCGGAATTGTTGAGAGACTTGGGGGTTTTTGGGTGAATTAAAGTTAGTGAAGTTGGGGTGAGGCCAGGAGTTGGGTTTTTGAACCGGGTATTGCATGAGGGGGCGGTTGTTACGGGGGTTCACGTGTTGGAACCTGTTTGAGAAGCGAGGTAAAGGGCATTTGGGGCAGCCTTTATAGTTGGCCGGGTGGGGCCCTTTGCAATGAGCGCATTTGGCAGGGGTTGTGGGGAGTTTGGTGCACGTACTGGTGGAGTGATTTTAGCCGCATTTGACGCAACGAGGGGTTGCGTTGCAGCACGATGAAGAGTGCCCACGATTTTGACAACGGTGACATTGGCCGACCGATAATCTTTTCAGTTGGGGTTCTACTGCGATTTTCAGGTGGAGGATTTGGGTTAATTCAGTGAAAAAAATTTTGGCGGCCTCGTTTCTCATTAGGTTTACTAACATGAGAGGGATTTCACGGCGATTTGGGCCCGTTCGCATATGATGGACAGAGAGGACAGGGTAGGATAAGCCCAGGTCATCGCTGATCTCCTGGCTTGTAATTTGTTCGGGGATGCCCCTGAGGACAACCCTGAGTGGTTTGACCTCATTTAGTTTATAGGAATGATGGTCGATGTTTTTCTCGATCAAGATTTTGGTGATTCGGTGGTGGTCACGAGGGGTTTTCGGGTGGATGTTAATATTTTTAGTTTGATTTTTACCGAAAAAGTCGATTCCTTTATCTGCTAGAGATTTCTCCAGGGCAGCCCACCCGTTTTTGGAGTGGAGCACAACTGGAGGTACTTTCATGGTAGTAACTACCAGTTGAGGCGTGGTGGGGGGAATGGGGTAAGTTGGCGGGAGGGGGGGGGGGCGCTTTATAAGTCATCCAAGTATTATTATTAATGCAACATGAAAAACGAGGCCGAGCTCCACTTTTTCTATCATCAACCTCAATGAGTTGAATTGTGGATATAACTTGACATCTACTTCAGGTAGCTAATTAATTTAAATCCCGAACGTGTAAATATTTTCCCTTCATTTGCTGTGAGCCATAGATTATTACTCTATTTGTGTCATGGATTTCCCTACAAAGAAGCGATTTGAACAATTAAGTCAGATAAATGTGTTTAAAGAGAAGTAATGGACCATGAGCTGCCGCGGGTCATGAATAGATTAAAAGCGCATTTAATGGTGCATACAATCACCACCGTATTTAGAATAGAAGTTCTTAATAAATTGTTTAAAATATCATTAGAAAGCTCCCAATGAGAACTTTCATGAAAGCTTGATGAAAAATTTGATACCATCCCTTTTTTCCATCAGCAAATTTTTACATAATTTAGTGATAATTAAAATGCAGAATTGAAGCCAGAATATCTTCAGTTGATGTGTTCTAATTTTAAAAAACATTACAATTTAACTGACATTTAAAAGAAGACAAAAATGAGGGTGCTTCGATCGTTTAATAGGTTTAAATGGGAACGCAAAGATGACTCATAGGAAAATCAAAGTATGTAGATATCTTTAAAAAAACACAATAGTCTATGCGACTTTTTTTTAGAACTTAGTGGTACTTTCTGAAACAAAATGAATCTTTATAATATTCTAAGATAATTTTAACCATTTATTAAATGATAAATAAATAAAACAAATTGAAATTCACAGCGAGAAATTATTGAAAAAAAAAGTTTTAAAAAATTAGTAGATTTTTAATAATTGCGGAGAATAATATTAACATAACCCAAATGAAATATGAAAACGGAAAAAAATGACAGCAAATAAAAAGATTTCAGTCGCATCTGGGACTCGAACCCAGGTCCTCTGCCTATCCGGGGTAACCGATTAACCCATTTAGCTAATGAGACCAGCTCAATTTATGCCATCTTCATCGATATCATATCTCAAATTCAAGATTTGTTAATATTAGTCTCCATTTTTAGATTCGACTGAAATATTTTTATTTTCTCTCATTTTTCCGTTTTCATTTTTCATTTGGGTTATGTTAATATTATTTTCTACAATGATTAAATAATAAAATAAAGTTTTTAAATCTCAATAAAAATAATTAATAATTAAGAATTGAATAGTAGATTATCCTTGCTTCTTTAAAATGACATGTCAAATGCGAATATGTGAACACATTTTTATGTGAAGAACACATTTCAAAGACAAAGTCAGTGGCATGGTGTTGCCAAAGCAATGACATTTTGTAGTTTGAAAATAAATAAAAAAATATCTACAATTAAATGGCAAGCTATTGGTACTCGATGCGTAAACATAGTAAATGTGGGTAAGTAGTTTAATTGTCTGCCTAAATACAAAAGTTCCTTACAAGGAACAAGCTTTTCCATCCGTTCGTAGTTCCCTTCCAGTAGAGTCTGATTCTAGTTATGTTTGTATGCAGAACTCATGAAATTCATGACATATGACTTAATTATTAGCTCCGTCCACACACCGCGCTTCTAGCGTTCGGGGCAGTTCCCAACCAACAAGTAATAGCAGTCAAAAGAGCAAACAAAATCAATTGTTACCGTAATGCTACGACCACACAATCGCCTAACATCCCAACCCGAACAGAGACGTTGGCCGATCGTATAGTGACTATAAATCGGGCAACTACACGATAGGCCAACGTTCCAACTACGAATTCCAAACTAATGATGCCATTTTACCTAAAATCTATCGATGTACCGATATTCCTAGACAGTCTACCGAAATTTATAATATTATTTTTGTAATATTAATGTTTTTATAATGTTGATATTTTTAAAAGTATTGATGTTTTTATAAAATTGATATTTTATAATATTGATACTTTTATAATATTGGTACTTTTATAATTTTGATATTTTTTATGATATTGACATTTTTATAATATTATTTAAATCGGTGTTATAAAATTGGACTCTAGTATCTCAATAACAAATCTGTAATGCTTTTACCATTATTTTTTCTCTTTAATTTTTTTTTCTCAACTTATGTACAGCACAAGATGCATGCGCCTAAATATAATAATTTTTGCCCTACATTTGTATGATGATTGTAATTTATTGTTGTATTATATTATATTGTTGAAATAAACTCCTGCTGACAAGCTACTTGCAGTGGCTTAGCGGGTATAAGTTCCCACTGTATATAATTAATATTATACAATAAAAAAAAAAAAAAAAAAAAAATTGACACATTAGGTATTCATAATACGGAAATAAATATAAAGGATAGCTCTTGTGCCTGTTTTAGCTCCATATTTTATTTTTACGGATAACCTGACATTTTATTTTTACGCACAAAAAATATAACAAGTATCCCCGATTATACATCGGATTACGTGCATTTCGCTATTGTGGAGACTTTTCATGAAAAACGGCGCTGTATAAATTATGCAATTATTATTATTATTAGCATAATATGCATATTTAGGTATTTATTTTGGGGGTTAGTTGAATATTTGAATCTTTTTTCATCATTATAGACATAGTACAGTGATGTTTTATTCTTTGCGTAGCACGTCCGTCAGGACCGCCTGCCGAACTCGTACTGAACGTCTAATGTGTGGAGGCCGGTTTGTGCGAGTTCGGCCAACTATTTTGAAGGTTGGGCCAACTAGTTCGTCACCGGAGCGATCTCGGGCCAACTCGCCGAACTCGAGCCAACGTTAGCCCAACACGCACGAACTACCCCTCTACACAATCGCCCAAACGTTCAAGTTGAGAGGTTTGGTTATGGTCGTGGCATAATAATATTTCTGGTCTTTGCATTGACGTTCAAACATTGATTGATGCTTGCTCGCACTTGTCGAGGTTATGCGTCGCACACTCCGCGGAGTCAGGACGGAGCTACAGACATGTGTATGGTAAAATATCGACTTCTGGGGGATTTGCAGTCGGCGCGAACTGTCATTTTTTTGCATTTGCTTGAGTTAGTAATTCGAGGATTGAGGGAGAATTAATGTGGCAGCGTTTACTCAGTTAACTGAGCATGGAATTTAGAGCCACACGTGCGAACGTGAGTAGGTAGGTAGCTTATTTCTAATGGCAGAGAATTCTATAATTTTCATCCTGCGAAGGAATTGGTGGAATGGGTGGCATGCAACTTCCGCTCTGGGTAAAATATGCCAAGCTAAGAATTGAAAAATTCAACGGAAACTTCACTGGTTAATTTTGTTTCTTTAATAAAATAAACTAAAATGCAATATTTTTTTTTATACATTACGTACATATACAAGAGCTAGTACCTACTTACTAGATTTATAGTAACTCCGCACAGGAGGCCCTGAGGGAAACTATTTCCCTCAAGGCCTATATCACTTTGGGGATGCTGTGTGGAGGATCTTTTAGATGATAGGAAGGAGTTAACCAGGGTCTTGAAGAGACCCGTGTTGTAGGAGGGAGGAAACACAGAGGCCGACATATTATTTCACAGCCGAACTGTTGAACACCAGAACGATTCGTAGAAGCAACCCGTTTTCATGCAAAAAATATCAACCGTGTACAAATATTGGACGCGCGTTTGACGTTTTCCCTACTGTGCACCGGTGGCCGAAGGGATCAACGACGCTAGTTCCTCGGACCATCTTCCATTAAAATTCCGGTAGAACAAGGACAGCATTCCGATTGCAATCCGTTTGTCAAGATAGGGGAATCTATCAAACGGACCGCCCGTTTCTGTGCAGAGTCGAGGGTTTTTATCAGATATTTTGGGGCTCCCGACCAGAGGTGGCTCTAACGCGATACCCGTTTAAAATAAACACTTAAACCGCGTTCAGCGGTTGCGGGCGGGTTAATTTTTCTGTAAGCATTTATTCGCAATGGCTTACGACAGGTATAAGTTTAGTAAGTGTTGCGGGGAGTCGTTTTAAATGTTTCGTGCGTAATTCTCAAGCGAATTGTGTTCTACTGGAATCATTTCGCGAGGGTTTATTGCGGACGTAGCTACACGTTTTTTTAAACGGTTTTTCTAAAATCTTCGAAACGATTGCAACCGTTTCCGAACTTAAAAAAAAAAAAAGTTTTTTCGTTTTTTTTTACTCACCTCTATCTGGATATAAGTAGCTATTTTGGGGAACTACTTATTTTAGATATAAAAAAAAAATGTAAATAAATAAACACTTCTCTTATTTTATTTAAAAAAAAATTATTTAAAAAAAAAAAAATTTTTTTTTTATACAGACATATAAATATAAAAAACGTATATACGTTATTTTTTCGGTTTCGAATAACCGTTTATTTTGATAAACCGAAACGGCTTCGGTTATTTTGAAAAAGAAACTGAAACGCCCACCTCTAGTAAGTACGACTTACTACTTAATTATTTAAATGATGACTCGCAAGTTACGAGGTTTCCCGTGAGTACCTCCTCGCTGCCATCCATCAGTATCACATTAAGGAACACCCAGATCGTTATTTGTGAGACATCTGAAACTTTATCGCGTGTTTCAAATTATTTATGACAACTTCAAACAGAAGTATTTGTTTACAACTCGGTTGCGGTACGAGTAAACTTACTTTAATAACAGTACCGAGAAAATTCTACATTTACGGGCATATTTTATGATTGAAGACAATGGAACAGAGAAGACACAATATGCACTGTGGTGATGCCACTAAGTAGATATTTCTTGAATTCATTTAATCTGATTTGAAAACAAGGTTGTCGCCGACATATTTTGTTTCCAGGCCTCAGACAAGGCAATGAAATAGATTAGGTTTCTGCTCAAGAAATAATAAGGAACTCCAGTCCGATTTATTTTTCAATAAAGACGCTCAAACTTATACAAGTATATTTCTTTTTTTTTCCAAATTTTGTTTTCATTGTTTCAATATTTCGTAGCCAGCCAAAACGCTCCAAATCTATGCCCGGTCGGTGTCGATCAGTTTTGAGGTTAGAACGTCAAATGTCAAAACAAGGATGAGCTTTACTGTACATAATTGTATACTCTATTCTTTAAATACCTTTTTAGAAACATTAATTCAAAGAATAATAATAGTACTGATCGTTAACGTTATCATAATATCCGTATTGATAATTGATTTGCTCATGAATACTCAAATTTATTTCACTAATATAATAAATAAATTATCTACTAATTTTTTTAAACTTTTTTTTAAATAATTTCTCGCTGTGAATTTCAATTTGTTTTATTTATTTATCATTTAATAAATGGTTAAAATTATCTTAGAATATTATCTGGTTCTAATTCCAATTGACCATAATTTTCATCGGACCCTGTAACTTTTATTCACTTTTCTGTCGTATTTTCGTACTTTAGTTTTCTTTTTCGACACCTTTGTGTTTTCTCCTTCGAACGTCGTTTTATTTATATAAAGTGCTTCGTGTATTTGCCAGGACTGTGGCCTGGAATTTTTTTTCTGTATTCGTGAATGGGTTACCATTTCACTATTCCATGAAGTTACTGCTCCAAAACATCTTGCTTGGTATGATCCTCGTCTAGTAAAATTTCTGTCCGATATCCTCACAACTTTGTTTTTTCACTAGTCCCAAATTACTAAACCAATACAACATGCGTGATGCTTTACTAATAATAAGAAGATGAATGAATGATGAGCGCTGAAGACATCTCATAGGACGCGTACGATGGAACGCTCCGTCTTGCCTGTGCATACATGCAGATTAGGGGAAGTCTTGTTGCGACCGACCGCCAGGAATAATAATATTAATTCGGCTGGCGGTTTTGCCTAAACGGACCGCGCGAGCTACACACACACTAGCTACGCACACTCACACATCCATAGCGCGACGACTGACCGCAGCGCAGAGTGCAATAGAAACAGTTTTTTAAAATACCTATTGTTAAATTTCTCAGCGACCGGGTTTCCTCTAAACAATCGATACAGAAAATATTAAAGGTACATTTGATATTACCCGTATACCTTCGTTTATAGACACGATCATTAATTATAAATCTTTGCACCCATGGTCACAAAAATTGTCTGTTTACCACTCAATGATGCACAGACTTACTAAAACCTCGCCCGGTAATAAAGCACAGGAGATTGAAAAAATACAATTCTAACAATAGCTAAACAAAACGGTATCAAGGTTAGTCATAAAAAAATAATTAATCTAAAAAAAACAGAAAAATATCTTTAACACAGCGATTAATCGCAACTAACCACCACGCCGTTTCCCCGCAGGGGTACGGTTAATAGTAAAACAAACAATAGATTTTGATGTTTAGAATTCGTCGGACCAAAATCTAATAAAATTCTCAAGAATCGTGGTCAATATATCGCATTCCACAATAATAATAAAATAGGATCATCTCTTAAAATCTCCAAAAGTAAAATTCCCAACCTTAAAAAGAGCAGCATTTATAAAATCCAGGGTAACGAATGCAACGCGATATATATTGAAAAAAACTGGCCAGTTCTTTAACACTTGATTTAAATAACATATGAAATTGTTTAAACAAAAATCACTCACTTCCTATAATCCAACTCCGTTGCACATTCAAAATAGTGGCCGCTAACTAGATCTCTTAGAACAATAAGGAACTCCAGTGAACAATATTAAGGCTTTATAAAATATTCATTCATATAGACCAGCAAACGCCGATTCTGAAAAAATAACTTTTAATACTCGTATATATCATTATACGTAGTATTTATAAATCGTTATTTAAAAGTGGATAAAAAATCAGCTCATCAAAACACCTTGTAATGTTGATAACATTGCATTTGGAACATCTGACGTCACGTGCGAATTCTGTTTTTTGGTTTAGTATGGACATTTTTATTTATCGATTTGTTTTGCACTATAAATATGTATTTTTTTATTTTTGAAATTTAAACTTAAATTGGGTAACTTCAATATCTATAATTGTTGTTCAATATAAAAAAAACTATTAGTATTGAAAGAAAAATTAAAAGAAAGGTAGCGAATTTATTAATCCAAAAATAGCAAAAGTACATGGTAAATTAAAACTTCCAAACAAAATGTCTAGAAATTGCTATATAGTGAATGCCGAAAAAATACAAGAAATCAGTGTCTTCTCTAACTGTAACACTGCTGCCGCTACTAGCTCACATCATACTATTATTGTTTTTAAATTAAATTATTATAAATTACTATTATTGAATTAAGTTACCCGCACAGTTCAATTAACCTAACCCTACCTAAACTATCCCTACCTAAATAAATCTAACCTAACCAAACCAAACCTAGTCCAAACCCAACCCATCCTAACCTAACCTAACTACCCTTGAGGTCACTATAAACTAAAAGATAATATTATAGAATGTAAAAACTCGTAATCGCTTGAAGTTACCCACACGCTTGCATGAACCTAACGTAACCCAACCACGCACCCCTCAGGTTTTATTTTCACGAAAACGGGGCTATAAAAATAACTTTATAATATAAACATACTTAATATTTTTATGACTATAAAACACATTCTGCAAAATGGTTTCAGAAATCAAATAAATAAATCGGTATTATTATAAGAAAATATCCGCTGCATTTTTGGAAAGGTGTTATTTTACTCAACGCATCACTTACACTTTTAAAAATGGTCTGAATTCTAATATAGATTTTTTAAATGTTTGTTGTAGGTACCTAGGTACTTTTGATATAATAAACATAGGCAGGTACCTACTTGATTGTGTTCTAATAACTCATTCGTTCTATGTATTTTTTAAATATATTATGACCCCTTGGAAAAATAAAGTTCCATCTGAAACAGCAATATCACGCGTAAGGAAAGCAACTTTAAGGCTCATTATCGCATAGCATTGCCGTATGAGATGAAACCTTGTTTTACCAAGGGGTCGATTATAGATTGGTACATTAAAACCACCCAAATCTGAAGGCCGTGACACCAAATCAATTCGGAGTCTTCTCTTCTATGAGAACCCCCTAAAAAATTTAATGCGTTTAAATTTAATTTAATGAAACGTCTTACAATATTTTTAAAATAAAATTATATGAAGAAATCGAAAAGATATATTTTTGGGCTACTTATATCATAGAAGTTAAGAGGCTAATTTGGTTTAGTTCCCCGGGGTCTTCTGAAATTTGGGTGGTTCTGATTCAAAAGTAGTCCGCGTAATGTTCGAAGCGTATAGAAAAGTCCATCAAATTCGAATTATTTGAAAAAAAAATGAACTCCGAACTTCACAAATGCGGTTCACGCGGTAATAGACCTCACTGCAGAGTGATATGTGGGAGAACGCGAGCCAAAATCGAACTTAAAAAAAAAAAGTCCGCTGTTAAAGTTAGAGAATTGTGTATTTGTATTTTATTTGGAAAAATATACAGTTATAATAATATGATATATTTTTGCAGATTAACTTTTTACTTTGTTGCATTACCCAGTCAAGTTTCCGCTATACGAGTATGTATTAGTTATTTAAGAAATATAATAGTTTCTTTGGTTTACCTTCACTTCTGTATTTGTATATTCTAAAGAAACCTCACATACAAATATGCATTTTAATTGTGTGTATGTAGGTACCAACCAATTTTTATGAGTTGCTTTCGTAAACATTCTAAAATAAATATTTACCCATTATCTGAATCAGTGCATCAAGAAATTGACGAAGAATCCCCTTTCAAAATTTTATTCGCAGTAATTACTGCATACACATTTTGGAGTTTTGAGCTTTCTTCCGAAATTCCAGTAAAAGATGACCTCGATACAGTAGGAACCTATCTATCCCAACCCGTTAACCATTAATAATTTAAATAATCCAGCAATGGATTAAATATAACTAAGAGATACTAAATAATCATTACCATCGCAGGCATTTCCTCAGCATGCAGTTGTAACTTGGATTACCACAACCATTGAAAAAACCGCTATAAATCACGGAACTTTGGTATAAATAGAGCAGCTGAACACCGCCATTACGTCACTTTCAAATTAGAAACACAGATGTCACAACACTGATTGAAAAACGAAACTTTTATTAAAATTCGTAGATAAGAACTTTTTTCAAAATTATGACTTTGTTGTACTGTTATTGATTGAAATAATTAATTTATCCGTTATTAGCGACGGTTCAGACGATTGTTGACTACGCGTAAAGTTCGCGGCACATTGATTTCTCGTCAGCAAATTTAGCATTTTGCACATTCTATTTTGGAAACTATCTGGTGGGTATTTGTGCGTAAAGAGTGAAGCGGGATTGCCCGAGCCCAACAAATTTGTAACGGTCGGTAGGCTGCTGCGGTATAGGAAATTTATGTTCATTTTTAGGAAATCTCCTGCAAACTTCTGGTTGTTTTTGTAAATAACCGGACATGAAAATGAGTGTCGGGTAAAAATACCCCCCGCGTGCGCTGGAGTACAGATGTATAGGTACTTAGGTAATTCATCGCCGGCATCTACCATGGAACACAGTACTATAGCGTAAATAAAATCATAAAACATATCACGATTATGTACAAATATAATATTATGCTGACATTTTATCACACATGTCGAAACTGGTGTTTTTAATATGGATTTAGTTGAAGAAAAAAGAATGATAAACATAATATATCATCTTGTTTTAATATTTTATCGAAGGAGCAATCACTTTGTGGTTTGACATTATAATTTAATTGAAAAATGTTTTTATTTAAGCCACTTTATTTTATTTACATATATTTCTGCACTCGACCGGTTTCGGTTGGACTCAACCTTCTTCAGGAATGTATACATAAACTTTCAGTTTATATGTACATTCCTGAAGAAGGTTGAGTTCAACCGAAATCGGTCGAATGCAGAAATATATATAAATAAAATAAAGTGGCTTAAATAAAAACATTTTAAATTTGTTTTAATATGTTTTTATTGTGCAGATATACAAAATAGTAAGGGTTGCCAATACATATATTATTGTAGGTAAGTATCTCGGTTTCGATTTAATTTAATTTTAAGCCAAAGTAATAAAAAAAATCACACCGAATTTCGGCTTTTGCGAGATACATTCAACGAACAGCCCCACTTCCATAGTGGAATTCGTAAAGGGTTGTTAAAAATTGGACAATTTTCTCAGAGATTAGAAAGATTTTGAAGAACAGGGATACAATATAATGAAACAATTATAATATCAGATACATATGCGAAGAATTTAAATTAAGTTTTCAATTTCGCGGCATGTTTTGGCTTGCCCGACATCTGTGGACGTTTTTTATAACGTTTTATCATTTAGTTCTGAAGGAAACTGCTATATCAACCACAACCAGTTTGACGTTTGAATGTCACTGTCAATAGTGTCAATACTGTCAATATCGGGGTAATATTGTTGAAAAGAGAATATTGTTATGGCGGCTTGTGGAGTTGCTGCTCATATTACCTTGTTTATTATTGTGTTTACTCAGCTGCCATGAGTTCATTAATATACACTCTCATACTATGCTTATAGTGGCGATGTCGCATTTTTCTGTCATTCATATTTTTATCCATTCAAATAATATTACAATATTATGAAACAATGTTTCCTAAAATTCATATGCTTTGTATTTTAATAGTTATTACGATACCAGTGCTGTATTATCAAATGCAACTGTCTAAAGTACAGGAGGATTTAAAAAAATTAGGTAATGTCTACACACATTTAAAATATCTAATTATTTCAATCATGCCACATGAACACTGATATTTAGAATAATATCACCAGTAACATGAAGCATTCAATAATTTATCTAAAATAAAATTCAACAATTCCGCCTCACTGTTCTTAATACGCTTAGCTTTTTAAAATAAAACTTCGTTTCAGATTACCAAAAATTAGAAAAAAATATTCGCTTATGCAAAATGCAAAATAATGCGTATACATTCGTTTAAAGCTTAAAGTTTTTTTTAAATTTTTAGGTTAGTTTTTTCTCTGTAAACCCAAACTAAGAACCTAAAAACCTATTTTATATGTAATTAATATAATTTATTATATTTAAAATAGGTTATTAGGTTCTTAGTTTGGGTTTAAAGAAAAAGAAAGAAAATTTGGAGCAGAATTGTTCAATTTTACCCGATCTAACTGTATGGAATTTATAGGTTTCATTGTAATTTAACATTTTTTGTGAAAACTATCTATATGACATAATTATTTTTAGTATTCTATTTATTTCCGATGAAGAAAGCATCGCTTTCGAAACATCTAGATATCTGTGTATATTAATAAAGTGTTGAATACAAAGTATATTTTTTAATTAATTTATTAATCTTTTTTTAATTATCCTGATTACAGAATTATCAGTAGCCCGCGTGCGGTTAAGAGAGTCCTCGCTGTACGAGCAGCGCTCCCGGTCTCCCGATGCCTCCAGTGCCAATGAGGATCTGGTGGTTATCTACAACCGCGTACCCAAGACGGGGTCCACCAGCTTCGTGGGCGTAGCGTATGACCTGTGCAAGGCCAACGCCTTCAAGGTGCTGCACATCAACATCACGGCGAACATGCACGTCATGACGCTCAACAACCAGTACCACTTCGCCCAGAACGTCAGCAACTGGTCGGCCATGAAACCGGCGCTCTACCATGGGCACATGGCTTTCTTAAATTTTGATAGGTATGAAATAATTGCTTTTTAATTGTTAATCTGATCCTATCATCATCATTGTGGAGCTACATCCCAAGGTGTGATTTAGTCTCCTTCATAAATGTTCTCCACTGACTCTGTCCCTAGTGATTCCCACCCACTCTCAAGGTCTTCCCATCGTGCTCCCAATTCTCTTCCAAGCAGATCTATCTCTGGGTTGCTTCCACTGGAACCCATTGGGATATATATATTTCTATTTTTTTTGTCTGTCCTGTATCTATGGACAACCTACCATAATTATAGTTTTTCACCATTAATAATAATAATAACAATAATTGGATGATTTGCTTTTTCTATCTAATTATGTACAAACAGATACAGAAAAACACACTTGCCTGGCATGTCGCTTCAGATGAACACAGTTTTATTAGAAAATTTAAGCTTAGAGATGTTATGATTTTTACAGTTGCTATTTTATCCTCCTTTTCTATTGATGTTACATTTATTAGAAGATTGGTGGTACAAGAAGATTTGGTATCTATTTGAAATATTAATAATTTTTAGGACTGGAGAATATTTATAAAATGACCTTAACAAGCGTAAGAAGTTTTCAGTAGATATTAACATTATTTTTTTTACACATTAAGTTATTTACAGTGTTGCGGGCTGTGGACGCATTTGCACACCGATGCGTGAATTATTTTTTACTTATTGTATAAGTGACTTTAGGTAAGTAAGCACTAACCGGCTAGCCGAGCTTAGCAATTAATGTGTGCATTTTTCATGTTGTATTATCTCATAATCATTAATCGACAAAAAATGTATGTATAGCAATTAATGTGTGCATTTTTCATGTTGTATTATCTCATAATCATTAATCGACAAAAAATGTATGTGTTACATAACATTAGCCTTCCTTTGCACATAAAAGTACCAGCTGATTGAAGAAAATGATTTTTCTTTTGTTGAATGAAGCTATAAAATTTGTAAAATAATCATACGTACATAAATGTATTTTTACACCTTATTCTTTGTTTTGAAACATTTAGTAGCAACCTCCCCACCATCAGGGAACAATGTGCATAACTAATAAGGAACTCCAGTTCAATTTTTCTTTTTTTTTTTATCAATAATTACATTCAAACTTAAATACCAGTTTATTTTGTTTTATTTCTAAAGGTAATTTTCATAGTTAAAATAATTTTAAAAGTTTCAATGTTTCAAAGGCCGCCAAAACGCTCCAAATCTATGACAGGTTGGTTTTGAGGTTAGAATGTCAAATGTCAAAACAAGGATGAGCTTTACCTTACATAATTTTATATTCTATTCATAGTAAACCATAACTAAACATTAGTAATAACATTATCTAAATATCCATATTGAAAATGGGTTTGGTCATGAATACTCTAATTTCTGTTATTAATAATAGTTTTTTTTATATTCAACAACAATTATAGAGCTTAAAATCACCCAAATGAAGTTTAAATTTCACCAAAGCTAAAAAAATAACTATTTAAATTACAAAACAAAACCGAAAAATAAAAATCTCCATACTAATCCAAAAACAGAATACACTTGTGACGTCACATGTTCCAAATACAATGGTACAGCAAGGAGTTTTGATGAGATGATTATTTATGAATGAATTTTTATTTTTATTATTATTTTATTTTTATTAGATTAGATTCACTTTTAGATAACGATTTATAAATTCTAAATATAATTATATATAATAAAAGTTATATATTCATAATCGGCGTTTGCTGATCTATATGAATATATATTTTTAAAGTCATAATATTTTTCACTGGAGTTCCTTATTGTCATTTGATCAACAGAATGAAATTTGAACATAACTAGATATGGTATAATTACAGTCTTCTCATATTTATTTACAAATTAATCTCACTCATTGGAAGAAATAATTTTCAGAACTAAAGTTTATTATTCCCATCCATTTCTAATCGTTCCCAAACTATTCCCAACCATCTCTTTGTTGCAAGTCATATTTGGAAAGTACGCCAAACTTAGCAGTCATGATCATATCATTATTTGAGAATCAAATGAATATTAAATGTGAATGCCATTATGCCGTCTGACTGTGACTCATTCATATTTTAAGTGAAAAAGGGTCAATGGTTCCTCTTCATTAATCTGGTTGAAATTTATTGCTCTCATCAATCGAACCAATTGTAATGTATTAAAGCAACAATGTACCTATCTTCAGCATTGGTAATAAGGAACTCCAGTCTAATTTTTTTTTTATCAATAATGATGTTCAAACTTAAATACCAGGTTTTTGAGGTTAGATTGTCAAATGTCAAGAAAAGGGTGAGCTTTACCATACATAATTTTATATTCTGTTCATAGTAAACCATAACTAAAGATAAGGAAGAAAATTCTGTACCCCTTTAGAAACTTTAACTCAAAGAACAATAATAGTATTGAGCATTAACATTATCACAATATCCATATTTTATTTATTTATAAAATGCATGATAATTAATGGAGACATTTACATGGAGTAGATACTTAGATCACCACACTAGGCGGCTGCCTGTTTCATGGTGACCAATGGAGTATAGTTACTTTGTATGAAGTCTAGTGGATTTGTTATATTAATTATATTAACATGCTGACAATTGGAAAAATTATAAAAGAAAGTAGAAGATAAAAAGGAGAAAAAGACATGCGTAAGGATTAGATCACAAAAATGTACTTTTTTTTATTTTTATATGTGCAAGCATGCACACATATGCACATAGGTGCACACATACATACACACGCAAACACATATGCATAAAATATACACATATATGTACGCATATATACATATATGTACGCATATATACACATATGTATACACACATACACATCCTTATATATGTATACATATACACACATACACATGAACGTACAAATGAACATACACATATATGCCCACACATCTAAACAACATATACACCTCTATTTGCATACGAGAAATAGGCTACTAACACTATCACAATCACCCATTAATAAGTCCCCAAGCGCCTTCTTAAAACTGTGGTATTCAGTTATTGCCTTTATTTCAATCTCTACAATAATGTATTTTTAGTATGTGATTGATTGAAGGCGGATTTGGAATATTAAGACTAAATGTCCAGTGAGTTGCATAGGCAACTTGAGAAATCTCTACAATAATGTATTTTTAGTACATGATTGATTGAAGGCTGACTTGGAATATTAAGACTAAATGTTATATATTTCGTTTTAGTTATATTTAACGTCAGTAGATTGTAATCCAACCATTGTTTAATATTTTTCAATAATAGTTCCGCTCTATGAAATGTTTCTTCCCATATCTTACTTTTTAGTACTAGTGCAGTATCATCGGCGAAAGTGATTATGTTGCCATCAATCGGTTGTCTACATAAGTCATTAATGTAAATAAGAAAAAGTATGGGATCGAGTACACTGCCATGTATTGATAATTAGTTTGCTCATGAATACTCTAATTTCTTGCATTAATAATAGTTTTTTTTATATTGAACAACAAGTATAGAGCTTAAACTCACCCAAATTATGTTTAAACTTCACCAAAACAAAAAAATATTGAAAAATAAAAATGTCCATACTAATTCAAAAACAAAATACGCATGCGACGTTAGATGTTCTAAATGCAATGATACCAACATAACAAGGTGTTTTGATGACATTATTTTTTATTCACTTATAATTAACGATTTATAATTATACATAATAAAAGTTATATATTCAGAATCGGCGTTTGCTGATCTTATGAATATATATTTTTAAAGCCATTATATTTTTCACTGGAGTTCCTTGTTTGGGTGTCTTTGACTTTCGATTAATGCAATGACAATAATTTATCAATAATGATTACCTTTTTTTTTACAGGTTAGGCGTTAACTCAAAGCCGTTGTACATTAATCTTGTACGGAAGCCGCTGGATCGACTTGTGTCTTACTATTACTTCCTGCGGTTTGGTGACAACTTTAGACCACACTTGGTCAGAAAGAAAGCTGGAAACAAAATGGTATGTTTGACATTAATTCATTACGTTTTGTGGGAACTTGTGAATATGTTTAATTATCCTTGGAAACATCAAGATGACGTACAATGCATGTTTTATGGATTGATTAATTTATTACTTTGTTTTATTCAAGTTTTCAATGCTATTACACATATTTTTACTTGTTTATTTTTTACATAATTACCCCACAAGAGTCCCAACTGCTCTCAACCGTCTGGAGCCAGTGGGACCATGGCATCCCCATTGGGGAATGTTGTGAGGCTGAAGGTATTGGGGAGGGGAAGGAGAAGAGGAAGAGGAAGGTAGGGAAATACCTGACTATTTAGATCTGGTCACCAAACACGGTTAAAAGCCATTTCAAGCAACGTTTCAATTCTGAATGGTGATCTTTCACCAGGGCGATACTGACAGTATCTGCCACTCTGGAACGTGCGCAAATATACTACATATTATTTTTAAATGAATTGATTGTGAAACAGCACAAATTAATTAAATGTAATTTACTTGCATACGCCGGGATTTGAACCCGCGACCTTCGAATTCGTAGTCGAGAGCCTTACCCCTCGACCATGTAGGCATTCAGTCATGTAGCAATTCGATACCCCTTGAAAACTTATCTTATTAGTTAAGATAGAGATCAAATATCTCATTTTATGTATATTTATATGGAACCCATTCTTTTATGTATATTTATATGGAACCCATTCTTTTATGTATATTTATATGGAACCCATTCTTTTATGTATATTTATATGGAACCCATTCTTTTATGGTTTAAAGGCCCGTCCTTTTTGGGTTATTATTCAAAAAGTAGGGAAAAAAACATTGATTTTTTTCATTAGACTTCGCAATAATAATCGTGTTTACAATATACCAACTTGTATGGGAGAGACGAAAATACCCGAACACATCCTTTAGCTTCGACTGACCTCGAAAATACTAAACGAGATGACTCAGGAACAAACTTGACATATACAACTGTTTTGTGGGTTTCGGATATAGTTTTTTTTGTACCTGAACGTACTGAATACGGCTTGTTACGTTTGGGCGATCATATGGCGGCCGTATCACATACCTTGGTATGGGTAGGGCGGTTAATATTATGTAGAAATAAAACAGCAAACCGAAAGACGCATACGTTTCCCTGAGAAAGCTTAGATTATGTGACACCAGTGGCGTTTTTCACAATTTTGGTTTAAAACTGGTACGTTTTATGATAACTACTCTTTCTTATAAAGCCCTACAGTAGTAATAGGCGGCCCGCTCGCTCAACCGCAGTTGACACAGGAAGAGGGAGAAATTTTCCCTGGCACTGTATACAAATATTTTACAATACCTTATATACTCTTTCTTATATCTTTATTTTGTTTTGGCATTGATAAACTAACGAATAATTTTTATTTATTTATTTAGCCGAAATCAGCCTTCCTCTTGAGGTGCAATCCTTTTTTCTGAGACTTTTCTTCACTATCGTCCATAAAATTTCAATGGGATTGAGATCGGGAGAGAGTTACTTCAACATTTAAAAACTCTTATTTGGCCGTATTCAAAGAATGTATGCATTTTATTTGATATTTGGCATCGGACAAGAACTTGTGGAAAAATTCCATTATTGTGAGGTCCCTTTTAGATAGAAACCTATCCATGGCTGAACACCATTAAAAGTTTAGAGGAGTATACTGATTCTGACACTCGTAAACACACCACTACATTCATAAATTTGTGATTCATGTATTTATTTCATATATAATTTAATTTTGTGTATAATATGTATGAGTTGTTGTTCATGAACGAGCCGTTCATCTGTGCCGGTTCATTTTGATGAGCCGTGAGCGTACGACTCCCGGTAAACCGTACCACAGCTCAATTGAACTGTGACTCTTTTTGTAAACCTTGGATCGTTTATTTTTCTGACAAGATAAACATATCTCACAGATGTTTGATATGCATTTCTACAATGAGGCATCTATAAATAAAGTCTTTTGTTCTAATTGTTTATATAAAACCATTGTATACGTGTCGAACTTCTACAAGGTTAAATTATGCCCACCGGGTATATTACGACCGTGGGACTTGCAATTAATATTTGGCACCATCATGCATCTTAATGCGTGCCCTTTGTCATCTAGGGTTCACACATTAGTGTTTAGAGTTAAGAATAATTACCGCATTTACACGTGTTTAGGCACTGTACAGTACGTGAACGACGCCTGACAGTCTGGCATCTGGACGTTATGTACCTATACGCTGGGAGCTGGAAGTCGTAGGAGCTGAGAGCCGTATGAGCTGGAATTTGACCTCATGAACTGGAAGTCATGCCCTGGGAGTCATGGGAGCCACAGCCGGCTCTTGTGTCGGATCTCTTAAATGAGCCGGAAAGTCGTATGAAAATATTGAGCTGGTACCGTGACTCCCGCTCTGAATGAGCCATAACCCATCGCTAGTCCAACTGCTCGGAATACAAATACAAACTGACGATTATTGCATACATCCTCAACAATTATTAATAATGTGTGTAGAGTACAAGCGTCAGTGAATGTGACGTATAATAATAATAATAATATTTATTTGAAACACACGTTATTTTACAGAAATATTTAAGAACGATTTGACTGTCCAACTAGGAACAAATCCCGTTTTAGGACAGTCATGTTTTGAATATTCGCCTCTGTAGCTAATTACTTGGAATGGTACTTACACTATGTTATTCCTGTATTGTTATTCTTGTTTGTTATACAAATGAAATATTTAGTTGTATTTCATAAAGGCTTTCTATTATATCTATTTACCTACTGTGATGTGTTTTGCACCTGTGTGACTATTGTAACTAACTGAATATGTAAAAGGCCATACAGGGCGTATATAATATAATAAATAAATAATATTTGCCTTTTTCTTCGAGAAACAAAAAAACTGGCAATGATTTCACGTGCAGATAAATTATAATTTCGAATTGATTCTTTAAATATTATAGGACCATTGGTTCCGAAATTATATCCCACCCATTGAAAAAATCTGATTCTGTTTCTACTGATAACTAATTATTTCCAGCTGTTAAATAGTATTTATGAATAACATATGAGGTGACTGATTCGCGTGCATTATTGGGGCAGGGGTTATCAAAAATGTTTTATAAATACAATTTCTATTTGCTTGCACATTGTTCCTTAGATAATATTCCTGCAGTGTAAAAATGAATTACACACATTGATAAATATTAAATTTAATATTGTTGTACTTATTAACACTGCATATTACAAGTAAATCATTAATGTTTAATCTTTTGGAGATGTATGTACATATATACAAAAGTGTATAAATAATAATTATAATTTCTTCAAACCATTGGTATTCACTTTGTGGCGTCATTATTAATAATTGAATTAAAATTTATTTTGTATTTACCACTTTATTAACATGCATATCAACATGTTTCGAAAGTGATGCTTTCTTCATCAGGAATATATAGAATACTAAAAATAATAATGTCAAGTATAGACAAATGATAAAAATTAGAAGAAAATAATTGTAAGAATAGACAAATTATAAACATAAACAAAAATTGATTAAAGTAGGTAAGTAATTAATCGAAAATGCTAATAAAAAATATTATAAAACATTGAATAACAAATTTATATTAGAAATTAAAGAAGAAATTATTTTTATTATTTATCTTTTAAATTTATTATTGAAAATAAATTCAAGAGATAGCTATTTTTAAAGCGAGTCGGGCGGGATTATGTCAACATCCACAATCTGTAGGTTATATTCTGAGCAGAATGATTTAAGGGGGAGAGGGACGTTTTTGTAAAAAAAAACTGTTTATTTTTTTTTGTATTGCGGATTACAAATCTTTGGTTACGTTTATTTACAAAAACGCACCTATAAATGATTAAACATACTTTTCTCCACTTTAAAAATCGTATTAATATTTTAAATATTTTTTAAAACATACACTAGGATGGTCAGAAAAAAAGTAATATTTCTGATTAGATTTTGAAAAATGCTTGCGCCTATGTAAATTTTAAAAATATTTAATAAATATTTTTCTATTTAAAAACATTATGTTTATCGTATTGCGTAATAATACTATCATTATTTTGAATTAATAAATAATAACTCTCCGACGTCCCTCTCCGCGTTAAGCTCACGCCCAATAAGTGAAAAATAAAATCAATGTTTCGATAACTGAATCAATTTGAGAGAATGCATTATGAGCATTTTGCTAAAGTAATAATGATCAATTATTCATCATCTTTTTCCGCTTATCCTGTTCGGGTCAAGGACCTGTCGCTTCAACAAGATCCCTCCACGTATTCATGTCCTGTGCTACTGCAGCACACCTGCTTCCTCCCCGCAAAACTGAACGCCAGTGTTTTATATTAATTATTGTTTATATTTATATTTGATAGAGTTTTGATGAGTGCGTGGAGCTGAACCAGGCGGACTGTGACCCGAGCAACATGTGGCT
>JAHDVE020001982.1:0-15123 GCA_022606495.2 Halesus radiatus | reverse complement strand
TCGGACAAAAAAGAGTATTAGAAATCGAAATTGGGGAAGTATGTGAAAGTAGATGTGGATAACTTCCTTGTCTGTTTTAAACTGATTACGAAAGCATATGTAAAAATGCAATGAGAATAAAAAATATAGTGAGGAAGACCTATGAAATAAAGACATTGATAACCTCCACCAAATTTATAAATTTTATTTACAAATATATATGTCACATAAGAAATGATCATTATTTTTATTATTGTTTTTATTTGTTATTATTGTTATTATGGAAAATATTAATTAGAAAAAAACATATTAGGTGTTTTCTTGAATCTAAGAAGCCTCACACTTGAACTAACTGCGGTTAATTTAAAATAATTTAAAACATATGATTCTCCATTTTTGCTTAGTATTTTTTTTATTTACCTTGTGTGTGCATGTATTTAATCACTCAAAACAGACAATACATCCCAGCAGAAAGGTCCTAAATTTGCATTTACACCATTTTTGTCATTCATCTCTATCATTTCATTGGGCGTTTTCAACTAAAAATAAGTGATTTATTGAGAAAGAATCTATTCAATTATGCTTCTTACTTGGGGAAAAAGACTATTTTGAGTGTGAGTTAATCAATCCATATCGCTTTACACTTTCTAGCTTATGAATGCTTCAGAATTATCAGTATCCTGAGTCGAGAGATATGAAACTATCGAAACTAATTTTGAGCCAGGTATATCATTGACTTGCATTTAGCATAATTACGAGCGAATTTTTGTTGAATGACGCATTAGAGTTCGGTAGTCTGTGAGAAGTCTATTATATTTGCTTCGAAGTTGTTTTAATAATAGACGATGACTAGGTGGCTCCTTTAGATGGACTTTAAGTTTCTCCATTTGTTAACTGATTTGCAAATTGATTCCCTTCATCTTCTATTTTCGTTTGATTTAGAGTTTTTCTTTTTAATCTTTTTCTTCCTATGTCAATGAATTGGTGCTTCCTTATGATTGGTATTAGCCTTATTCAAAAGATAGATTGGATGGGGCGACTGTTAGGGGTTTGTCTAGTTCTCGCGCTTTTTATTTATTGAGTTATAGTAATTATTCCAAATAAAAAATTGAACTGGCTGTCAGTTGGTATTATTCTTTGAATGCCTTGTTTTTACAGGAATATTACGACTCTATGTAATATATTAAATATTTTATATTATAGATATGTGATCTATTTATAAATATCATAAAAGAGTTTCAAAAGTAGATGATAATAATGCTAAAAAAATTGTGTTCATACCTAATTGGCGAAAGGTCTGCATTCTAAACTTATTAATCTTGCTAATCAGTAATTTTAACTCATTATTGGCTCTCTCATTCTTTAGCCTATTTTACAAATTTTTGAATTTTACATTTATTTATGCCAATAAATGTTCACACCAACTCTATCGAAGTTGGGTTATTTTATCTTTATTGTCTTAGTCGATTTCTTGGAGTTGAGGTGTATGATCAGTTGTATGACTTTTTTCTGGAATGTTCCAGGCAACAATTGCTGACATAATCTTTTTTTGTCTCGACGTAAGAAGAGCGAGTAAATTTATGACAAATGATAGAGTCTCGGCCATATCGTTGACATTGTTATCTATTATGGGTATTAGATGGAGGATTTATTTTATTAATATTATATTCCAATAATATATTTATTTCCACACATATCATAAAATTATTTGTTGTTACAATGTGACGTGGCAATTGATTTCGTCTCGTCGGTGAGAATGTTTAGGATTTCCAAAACCTCCATAAAAGTGATGATATATTTTTTTATTTTTTTAAAGTAGATATATATTATAATTATATATCTTTATAATATGATGGTTTGTTTGTTCTTATATTTGAAGTATTGGGGACTATCTTAATTAAAATATTTATACAATTTGTCCAAGAAGATTTTATAAAAATAATAAAACATAGATGTTCAATCGATAATAAAATAATAAAATATTTTTTTTTTATTTTATATCCAGAGGACGTCACAACGCTGAAGTGCCTTCGTGAGCATGCTCGTTGCCTTTGGGGGAGACAAGGACCCCACCTTGGCAACAAGGTGGGGGCCCAAGTCATATAAGGGCATTTGAACCATCTACAATATCGTTTTGGTATAGCCTAATGGTATTGTTGTAGATGGTTAAATAAAATATTTATTTTTTATAAAATACTGTGTCCTTAAACAATTACGCAATAAAAAAATGAATTAAAAAAAAGTACTTTGAAATGTGTCTTCTTTGAGATACAATCATATTCAGAAAATTATTAGACAACTCATTTTATAATCCCCATCATTTAGAAATTGGTCAATAAACGAAATGCAACTCACTGTAAATCTTTATATTTTGGTAAAAAAGACTACCTTAAGCCTTAAACTTGAAAACCTAAAAACTTGGCAAAACAACAATATCGCAGCGTGGTATTTCCAGGCATCTATCCTCTGATTTTTATATTAAAAACACAATAATCGCTGTAAGAGTATTCTCACTCAACCGCATAGAGTCGAAGCAGAAAATTGAAGACTACAGTGAAGAATCGGGACCATATGGAGACCCACTTGAAAACTGGTAGAAATAGGAAAATGTCCCTAGAGATCAAGGAATCAGATGTAGTATGCATCATTAAGTCATGTCGATAGCAGCAATATCGTTGTCGTGAATTGAAGGATTACTACGTTCCAACACATTAGGCCATTCTTATCATTTGTTTATCCCCCAGTAAAAATAATATTCCTAGTCATTAGGAGTCTTTTTTGACAAGCATCACCGATATGTTTGTATTTTGTCTTCTTTATTGGTTAATAAATGTCTGACTGTTGACGAATCCTAAAAAGGGATAAAATTAAAAAAACTTTGCAATTTGGCCTAAGTTTTTAAAGTAAATAAACATTTAGTAGGAATATCAGAGACACCTTCCAAGGAAATTATTTCTACAAACATCTCTCTTTCTTCAGACAGTACTTTATTTTTGTTTATTGATTGTGTATTAGTATTATTAACATTCTGGGTCAAAGTTATTCACTGTCAAAAATATATTAACTTAATATTTACTTTGAATATGTCCACTAATTCAGAATCTTAATCATCGGTTTATTAGTCTAAGAATTGTTATTTGATATTCTCCCAAATGAATATTACGAGTTCTAAACGAATATCTAAGATAAGATTTGTGCATCTTAGTCCAGCAAATTTCTAAGCAAAAGTATCTGAGATGCTTTCAGATAGGAGGTTCGATATTTTACGAAACATAATACTTTCAGCCGACGGATTTTCCGGAAGTACTTTTGGGAAAGAAACCTGATTCACCCATTCGCAGAAAGCAGCGTCTAACTCTTATTATTATTCAATATCCCTTTCGTCTTCATTGGCATCTGTCACACCACACCAATTGAAATTCTTGAGTTCTTAGTGAATCCTGGCCACAACATTTCTGCAGCCGTCTTCAGATAGATGAGTCTTCAAATATGTTTTTATAATGCTCTACAGACTGAAATACAATTGCATCGGGGGTTCTGCTTCCATTTTTCAAGTTTATGTTGTTTGATGTATTAATTATTTTTGTATGTGTCTATGTTTATTATAAATAATTTGTAATAAGAAAAAAATGTCTGAAAGCAAATAGATACAACTCTTAATTACTGATTAAAAGTTTTAGTGTTATTTACTGACCTCCATTTCTTTAGAAACAAAAAATTCAACGTTGAGATTGCAGGCACTCCATTGACTTTACAACAGAAACTGTCGGACGAGCAACTCGTGGAAGTTTACGATCTAATCTGATTTGAGTGAAATTTATTTTTTCCTTCACTTTATATTTTCATCGATATCAGACGGTATTTTTTATTAAATTTATTAACCTGTTTCTCTCGTTGTTGAGTTTGGTTTTAATCTGTTTATTTTTGAACTGATTTAAGCCCAACACTTTATATTTTAGATTGTTGAGCATAGGATAAATTAGCTGGTGTTCTCCAGTTCGCACCATTGGTCCTGGGAAAAATTTGCACATGTATGTTAACTTCACGTCCGGCCAGATCTCATAAATTTATAAAAAAGTTTTTCGTACATGATTAATGTTACCAATTCTGCGTTCATATTCGATCATATTGGAGGTTGCCAAGAAGGATTTTAGAATGATAAAACTTTATATTAAATATTTTTATAAATGTCATTAAAAATATGTGAATACCTGATGAGGCGTATCTGCTTATCATTTCTAAGGAGCTGGAGGAATTCGGAAGAAAAACCCAATTTGGTTTGGGGGGAACATCTTTGAATTTTATTTTATTTTATTTTAAGTGGGTAAAATATTCCTAAGTATTATTTATCTCTTAGAATTTGGCTTGTTTAATTTATTGATTATCATGTAACTGTCCATCATAAAGATATATAAAAAAAATAAAATAAGATACATATAATAAAATAATTAAAACTTAATAAATATTTTTATATATTCCCTATTAAAAAATAATACCGCCAAATTCTGATATAATGAATAAAAATTATTAAAATAATTGTGTCAATATTTAAAATTTAATATGAGCTCTTATGCATAGTACCATATAAAAATTGACTAAAAAAACTACTTTGAAATATATCTTCGTTGAGATAGAATCACCAACAGAACTATATTAGACAATTAACTTCATGATCCTCATCTTTTGAAATAGACTATAACCTAAATGTAGCAAACTATAAATACGGGATTTTGGCCGAAAGAGTAACTTTAGCCTTCAACTTGAGAAAATATTGGCTAAACAACAATATCGGGTAGTGAGGTATTTCCTGGCATCTATCCTCTAATTTTTATATTAAAGGCACGAGAACCTTTGTATGAATAATACGCGTAGAAATCGAAGCAGACAATGCAGATTGCAATGAGGAATCGGGGCCATGGAGAATAGACGAAATAGAGAAAATGACCCATAGATCCAGGAATCAGATGCAATAGACATCACGTCATGTCGATAGTTGTAATATGATTGCCATTCTTTGCTTCCCACACCCAAGTCCATTCTCATCGTTCCGTAACCCCCAGTAAAATATTGATAATTTCTATGACATTCTAAGATCGTATTCAATTCGATAAAATTACTGTGTTCCTCGAGCAATTGGTTTATATTGAGACTGGTTAGATTCGGTCTGTTCCAAAAACAATTTGTTCTTGTTTGAAGTTTAGAAAGATAATAAAAATCAAGCGTCGAAAATACGACACAATTATTAATATTATCATAATTTATTCTTTTGCTGTCATCAGGAGCCTTTTTTGCCAAATATCACTGATAGGGATTTGTATTTTTTAAGTTTATAAATGCGTGAATGTCAACAATTAATAGATATACCATTTTATAAAATGCATGCATACATAGTAAACATTTAAAACAAACAAATGCATGCATGCATTTTTATTGATTTTACACCTATATATTTATATGAGATATTTATGGATATTTAGAGAATCAGTCAATCCTTGAAAGTTTTAGTTTCAAAAAATATAATGACATTAAAACATTTGCGATTCGGATCAAATCAATAAAAATAAATAAACATGGAGGAACATCGGGACCCCTTACAGGGAGTTTTCTCTACAAACATCTCCCTATTCCGACATTGTTTTATTCTTGGTGACTGATTGTTTATTGCAGAACAAATACTTGGACTGTCATTCATTTTATTATTGTTATTCCCATTCTGAATCAGAATTTTAAAATACTGTCATAATCGTTGAGGTCTTCGCCATTCTAGATTCAACCTGGGGAGTAGTATGTACGTCAAGTTTGATTCCTGGAGTTGAAGCTGGTAGTTTCAGCTTATCAGTTTAAGCAAGGGTTGATTGTTCTAGTTTGTTTTTTGGAAGAACCCCCAAGATTTGTTATTTAATATTTTTCTACATGAATGTTACGAGTTCTAAATGAATTCGTTATATGAGAGATGCACAGCTCAACTCATGAAAATAATTGGGCAAAAATATCTTAGATTTCTTCAAATAGGAGACTCGATAGTTCATATAAGAGGTATCGTTCAGTCCAGGACATTGTCTTGAGTAATTATGGGTACGACTATTTCAGCCAGTTAAAGAAAGCCTCATCTGGCTCAAATTAGCTGAAATCCCTTTCGTCTTCATTGGCATCTGTCGCACCACACCAATTGAAATTCTTGAGTTCTTAGTGAATCCTGGCCACAACATTTCTGCAGCCGTCTTCAGATAGATGAGTCTTCAAATATGTTTTTATAATGCTCTACAGACTGAAATACAATTGCATCGGGGGTTCTGCTTCCATTTTTCAAGTTTATGTTGTTTGATGTATTAATTATTTTTGTATGTGTCTATGTTTATTATAAATAATTTGTAATAAGAAAAAAATGTCTGAAAGCAAATAGATACAACTCTTAATTACTGATTAAAAGTTTTAGTGTTATTTACTGACCTCCATTTCTTTAGAAACAAGTTATTCAACTTTAGTAGTTTGGTGCCCTTCGTATATTTAATATAGCTACTTTAACCTTTGAACTTTCCATATTTAAAAAAAAATTATATTTGGATTTCTCAATCTTTTTATTTGATTGTTTATTTTATTAATTAATTATAACTTTGGTGCCCTCAGAAAAACGAGTCCTTTCGCTGTTTCAAGAACCGAACTTCTCTAGAAATTTCTCGTGAAGACGGAAGCAACAACGGATTTCTTCTTAAATAATAACTATAAACAGGTGGGGGCCCAAGTCATATAAGGGCATTAGAACCATCTACAATATCGTTTTGGTATAGCCTAATGGTATTGTTGTAGATGGTTCAATAATTATAAACAACCCGCATTCTCATCCATTAGTGTTTCCACCTCCAGTTTTTTTACAGTAGTGGAAACCACCAGAATAATATCATCAAACAGCTATAACCTGATTCCCCTCTTCCCAATCTTACCCGTCCCTCCTCTCACTCTAAAATGCAATTTTTATTTTGGCTTTTTTCATTGTTTAATTTTTAAATTATACAATAGAAGTTAAGGAAGTAAAAACAAATGACCAAAACCAAATTTGCCTTGAGAAACCTTTTTTCGATAAGAAAAATTATGTTACATCCTTTATTTCATTAATTACTTTCATTATAAATATTATAAGATATATCTCTTCATAAAATATATATTATTTTCTCCAAATCCGATATTATTCATACAATTTAGAGCCCATAGGAAATTAAAACTTCTTCAACCACTCTGGAAAGACATTCTGAATCTCCTTTCATGCGACTGCAATAAATAAGCCTTAAGACATAGATATTACCAAAGAAACGAATGGTAAAATGGTAAAGGCAGTAAGAGTGTCAGAATACTTGAAGTTCTGCTTAAAGATTGCGACATGAACAATAAGAGCAAGTTTTATTTTGGGGAGACTCCATAATAACTTTATATCCTATTATTTTAAAAAAAATACCTCCAGTTTTGAGATACTTTTTACGACATTCATTTCAGATGATATTGTAATGTATATAAACTCTTTTAAAGTTTTATCTGGTATCTGTGTGAAAAAATGAAAATATTTATTTTAATTCGCTAAACTTTTAGGGTAATGCGCTTGTAATTTCGTCATCATCGACTTTTGATTTAAATGAAAACTATTTGGTCATAAGGTTTAAAAATCAAAACCCCAAAATTTGTAGCTAGAAACTTGGAAAGTTGAGTCAGGACAAAAAATGGAAAACCATAAAAAATTATAAGATAATAAATTAAATTAAATGAATGGTTTAATGATAATATAAAAAAATGACTGTTGCTATTAATTTTTGATTTAAATATAAATTTAAAATATTAATAGATATCTCAGAATGATATTATCTATATATTATGTATACATTTTTGATTAGTAATGCTTAATTTCGGTTTTAAAAAAACATTTTTTTTTCTATTTTTATGGATTATTTTCAGAAATATGTATAAATATTCTATACAATAATAATATTTCTCTGAGTTAATACATTTTATCTCAATAGTAAAAAAAAATATTTATAGATTTTATAACATTATGTTTTAATACTCGCATATTTTTGATATTTAAGGATTCATAGCAATATTTACAACAAGCTGTCAAAACGGCTTACGATATTTTTTAATTCGTTCGTCGACATTTCTGACTGTTAGCGTGTACTACAAAGCAAATGCTTTTATTCCTCAGATGATCCCTCAGTCAAAATCAACCCTTTGTTAATTTTTTTGCTGGCTTTATTTAGTCGAATTAAGCATCGTCTAAATGGTAATATATAGTTTTTAAGTTGCTCATATTTTTCATATTTTTAGGCAGTTTAATAACTGGGGGTTTTCTTAACCGATACCCTATTTTCCCTTAAATATACTTAAACAGGAATGGTCGGGGGTATTAGTGCGTATCTGTTTAGGCCTTTTGGTGACTGAGAGTTTCTGATGCTTATGTCTAGAGAATTGTAAATCGGGCAAGCCCTCTGTTGCCGAGTTTTATTGACGACGGTGTTCTTCTGTTCTTAAACTACTTTAAACTTGAGGGCGATCGCATTGAAGTAATATAGAATAGATGCGTATATAAGCTTTGATTTTTTATAAAAACATACTTCGACTTGGTAAAACTCTATTGCCAGTAAAAATCACAAAGGACCGAGTTTTAACTTGTATATTTGGTTTTTGTTTTAAGGCATGTTTAAGGAGCGTTGTCATTAGGCACTGATGGATCCTCGGGACAATATTCGAGAAGTTGTTTACAATATTTTTTTAGGTCGAGAAGGAAGTGATAATACTAATATATTATCAATAGATTACTTCGAACAGTTCTTATATATATATATATCTATATTTTTCTCTTTCTGTTTACTTAATAATTAAATCATTAGACAAAAATATTCGTTCTTGTTGGGGGGGCGATTTTTTTTTTTTTAGAACAATAACGAAACGTCAATAGAAAGCTGCTTTTAATTTGGAAGTGTTGAAAATGCAATTCCCCCTGAACATTTTGCGTGACTAGCTGAAGATCAACTCTTATTTAAATAAGAATAAGATTCTCCAATGTACAAACTAATTAAAGGAAATAATTATGAAGTCGAGTGACATTAATTATTTCTATACCAACAAAATTAAATTTTGGTCCTAAAGAAAAACAAAATAAAATAAAAAAACATTAGTTATATTTTTTAAACAAACAATAATTAATAATAAAAAATAAAAAAGAAGTAAATCAATATAATTTAAAACAACAATCAGAAAAAATGAATAATTACTTATAGGAAAGTATTATTTAGATAATCTATATCTCTGCAAAGAGAAGTAAGTAACTATTAATATAATATACTATAATATAAATTTAAAAAATATTTATAAACATTAATATATACCTATAGATAAATATATATAAAATATCGGCTGGAAAATTTTAATAGGAAAAATGCAGAAGTGCCGAACATAGTTAGTTGCCAAAAATAAAAGTTAATACATTAAAAATAGTTCATTATCTTGGCCCTCTTGCTCTTTGGGGGGCAAATACTAAATATACAGCAATGATGCCTATCAACTCGATGGGGTGGCTCAACAACCAATTCAAAACTCCAGAAATAATCCCCAAAAACCCAATCGGAGGTCGACGCTGGATTCTCACAATATTTCCAAACTGATCAATCACTTCGTAATATTCATCCTGACTAGCCTGTCTTTGCTGCTGTTGCCGATAGTGGCCTTGGCGACTCGCCCTCGCCTGTTCCTCCATCATACGAAATATCTCTTCCATGTCTCCGAAAGGATGTCCTCCTTGGGATCCCCAAGGGTTGTTATATTGTTGTTGGTAAGGCTGCTGTTGATCTTTAAGAATACATAGACATATATATAACAAGAATATAAACTATTGGTATTCCATAAATTATTTGTTACCTGTGGATCCTGTGAGATCGAACATTCTTCTCTTTTCTTCGTCCTTGAGCAACTAATAAGCATTGACGATGTCTTCATAATTCTTTCCTCCCTCGGGGTTGCGGTCGGGGTGGTATTTGATGGAGAGCTACTTGAATGCTTTTTTAATTTATTGTTCTGTTGCCGAGCTACGAACTCCGAGGATCTTATAGGGGTTTTTGTTCGCGTTTGCGGTAGCAGGAGTGAGAGTGATTAATAAAATACTAACAGCCAATAGTCCCAATTTCCACATTTTTTATTATTTTTTATTTACTCTCACTCTTTTTTTTATATACTAAATTATTCTTTATTATTTAAATTATCTGTGTGTTGTGATTTTAAATCTCTATCTATTATTATTATTATTATTGCTACTATATTTATTCTTATGATTATAATGAGTCTACAAATTCGATATTCTATTTAAATATATTGTTTCTCTAAAATAGCTTCACTTCTGCAGATTCTCTTCATGTATATTTTTGTCGATATAGACTTCGGTTATCAGGAGTCGTTGGCAACTTTGAATGGTATGTTGACTACAAAATTTGACATTTTTATGTAGTTGACAAATTTAAGTATCGACGTCACTGGCAATAAATGAAATATTTGGTTATTATTTTTTTTATTATTATTGGACAATATATATGTTTTATCTGTTCTAATTGTTCTATGTAATAATTGTGTATTATTTTGTTTCTTTTCAAAAAGAATACAAATAAATTTATAAACAAATCATATATTTTTTTAATAGAAGAAGATATAGTAAATGAACATACAATACACAAATTCATATTTCTATATCATTGTTTTCGAATAGATTTTACCAGCATTTTTTTGTTCTCGTTTGCTAGATTCACTTATTTCGGACGCATCGAGTTATAAATCTTCATAAATTTTCTTTGAGATGCACTATTTTAGCTGTCATCGGATTTTTACTATGATGATTATGATTATTTGTGGTTTTCAAAAATCCTCTTCAACTTTTCTTTATTCTTAATAAGCAGAAATTGAGCTTGGTCTTCTTCATCGGAGCTTGATGCTACTGCTCTCAAATTGTTGATATTATTATTGCTTGGTTTCTGAATCTTAGTTAAGCTTTCTTCAATAATGTGCTCATTCAGTCTGGGAAAGTTTTTGGCTCTTGTTTTCGTCAATGTTTATACTTAAGGTCTGTATTCTTCATATTCCTCTGGATACATTTATTATTATATTTGCTTTTTGTTGAATTTCTTGTGGTCGATTTTATCTAATTTATTAAAATTATTGCCAGAGTTATTGTTAATAGATATGTTCTTGTGTTAGTAATCAGTTGATCTCCTTTGCTATTGTTCCTTACTTCTGTTGCTGTACTAGGCTGCCTAAAACTATGGAGGTATAAACTGCATGTTTATTTATTGCTCCATTTGTTCCTGTCGCCGTAACAGTTATTATACTTCGTCATCGAATTCTTCTCTCTTGATATCAACAAGCTTGATATCTTCTATAATTTAGAGCTATTCTTCGGAATCCGAGGTGACTTCTTCTTCTTTTTTTATAATGGTCCTGCTGTCCTCCTGTTTTATGCTGCTCATTTGGCTCTCTCGTTTCTTGAAAAAGTTATGGGTCTAATCCCTTACTCTTTTTATGTCCAGGTTGGAAAATCTCATCGATCGCTTTACCCACGTTGAGATAGAACTGAAAGATTGGATCACTTTTTCACTAAGAATGTAGATCTGTCCAAAATCCTGACTGTGCCTTATAAGTCGTCCCAGTGATTGATTGACTGCCTCCATAGCATCTCTGAAGTACCATTTGGTCAATTTTGATTCGTCCTTCAAAAGGATTTCCTTCATTTTGTACCTGATTCCCATATATTGCTGAAGCGGTAGACCCACGATGAAGACGGCTCGGCAAAGATTGTCCTTGAAGTCATAGCCTTCACTGATCTTGCCTCGACAAACAGCGAATAATACAGCCCCTTGGTAAGTCTGACTGTCGCGCAAATACCCCTCAATGTTGGACATAAACTACTTTTTCTCCTTGCACTAAAAATAGGGTTTTTTGTTTTGACAGACATTTAGTTTGAATATATGGTCTCGTATCTATTCCAAATATTCATAGGATTTAAAGAAGACTATTACACCATAGGGAATTCCGAAAATTACATTTTTCAAGATTTCAGATACTTATGAATACTGAGGGTTCTGTTTGTTTATATATAATTTATTTTTTGTGAGTGGTGATTGATCGAACAAGAAACATTGAACATTTGAATTCACTGTTGAACTTTCGGGCTGTAAATATGACTGAAATTTCAAATTGGCCTCGTCTTTGAATTATTGGACGTTGAGGGTGCCAGAAGCGAAAATCATTGTTTTCAGTCCGCAGTTAGCCAGTCGATTGAACATCCTTTTGCTGGATAAACATTAAAATGCAATAATCATTTATTTTTTCTTTTTCTTACTCACAACGCAAATGAATTAGGGTTCTCTATTTTTATCCGTTTCACTTGCAATCGTGGAAAATTAATCAGCCATATTAATAAAACTCTTAATCGATATTCTGGGAATCCTTTTCTTGTGCTCACTCGACCTGATCATAATCTCCTTTATTTTATTATAGATTTCGGTAATTACATTTTTATTGTCCATATAGAAGTGTTTAAATTCACTAATTTTTAGAGTCTCCAGAATAGGTTGGATTTAATCCATGGTAATGATAGAAACTTGGCTGAAATACCCATTCTTATGGGCCAGCTTCGCAATTTCTGGTCCGAGTCTCTTGAAGACATTGATATATTCCTATACTTTAATCAGTAGATTTATAGAGTCTTTTGCAGCCTTGATATCACTTTCGGTTTGGGCTTCATCAAGTCCTCCCCCATAGTTATTGAAGATACTAATCTCCTCGAGGGCATTATTCATGATGCTTTATTTTAGTTATAAACTTTACTCCTGCCTCGCCATCTCGAGTACGTTGTGCGCTTAATCGAAAATAACAATAGAGTTTTTCATTATTTGGTTAAAGTTTTTCGCATAGAATATCTGCCTGTTGGCGATGTATTTGTAACTCATAATTTTGACTTCGGCTTGGGGCCCTATTGCTTTTTCTAACGCGAAGGGACAGTAGTGATTTTTGGTGCTCGACTCTTTAATTGCGAGCATGCTCGTCCTGTCCATAGATTTTAATTATTCTTTCAGTCTCTCCTATCCGCTCGATACTATCCCTCTCCATTGTTTCTATTGCCTATCTTTAATCTATTAAGTAGTAAGTAGCTCAGTCTGATACTTGCATGACGGGACCCATCTGGCCCTTTTCCCTTACGGCTTTTTTGACTCTTTGCAAATATCATCAAATTCCTCATGGCCTATCGATTCGGTGAGCTTTAATATTTATTGGTTATGGCATAAGCCTTTGCGAGATTGAAGAACACTGAAGTCGAAAGTATAGGCTCTCCTAGCGTCATTCAGCTGCTTAACGATGCAGTCCATTTGGCTGTGGGTGCGGGTTAGGTAAAAGATGTTTGTGATATGGTAATCTTTAGTTTTTATAGCTGATAGGCACGCTGTCAATAAACTGATGGTTTTGCCTGTTCCTGTAGCAGATTCCACTAAACAGTTAGTTTGGCTGAGAATCGCCTTCCTGATCACTTCTATCATTTTCCTTTGTTCTTCCGTCTGTGTTGGGAAGGGAAATTTGGCGGTGTCAAATTACTTGATGGGTTCGGCCATTTGCGGATTCCAGTTATGGTACTAATATTCGAATTAATCATCTTGATTGCTCATAGGTTGGTTGGTTCGTGGGAAGGAGGAAGATTTTTTTTAAATATTTGATGCAACAACATCTGATCGACTTTTAAAGAATAATTTTGATTGCCTTGACATTCAATTTCAAATGGTGTAATATAAAAATATATATTGATATTTAAATTTTTAAAAATATATTAATATATGTTGTAATGGAGACATTTCAATAGTAAAAAAACTTCAGACGTCACCATTTTTCTAAATTTACATATCTACACATTTTCAAATTTTTCCTAATTTTTTTCGTTTAGATTCTGAATTTTTCCCGCTTGAAAAATCAATTAGTTTTAGGAAACAGACTGATTAGAGTATAATAATTTTAAATACAAAATAGTTTAACTAAGCTGGAATTAGAAAATCATACTAATAAATATGTTAAATTAGCGCATTTTATATCTTTGTCTTTTTATCTATTAGTTTTTCAAGATATAATCATAATATTAGTAAAATAAATAAAAAAGGTTAAATAAACATACAAATACAAAATCAAAACCACAAGGTCGGATGCCTTTGAACTCTCTGATGGTTTGTAGTGCATTATCCCATCCTTTTTATCCAGCTAGGTCCTCGGAAATTATTTATCCAAACAGTTATGCTAATGACAAAAAAATTTGATGATTATGTTGTTTATTTATTCTATCTTGCGGAAAGGGTGAAGTTTAATATTATTTTCACACTCTGTCGCAACTCTCCCTTTTTTACAACCGCCAGACATTAAATTCATTTAATTGATTAGATTAGATTAGATTTACACAAGTACTCGTCTGTAAGAACAGGCAACTGAACGGATCCCTTTAAAAACTTATATCTTAAAAAACTGTATCAAAACAATTGAATTTCAATTTAATACGAGGGTTTATTAATACACATGAAATGTATCTTATGCAGTTTTCTAATACCCCAAGAATACCATCTGTTTAACTGTATTTGGCGTGTAAAACAGTTAGAGCCACGGAATGTTAAACAAGAAGACCATTTCCTTTCACCAGGCAAGGAAACAGCAGTAAGGAGGATCTGAAATAATTATCTGCCTCTTTGTTTCTTTGGATGCGGTAATAGATCGGGAGATTTTATCAATTTATATTGAGAAATAAATGAATAATGACTATTCCAAACATGGATTTAAAACATTGTTTCTTTGTTTTTATCCCAAAATTTTTGAAGACTACTTCGCCTAAAAGACTTAATTTTTTTTATTGCCTTATCACAAGTGATTTTTTTTGAAAGTCCTAAGAACTATTTGTACTTATAAAGAAAAAATCCATACACAAATCATATCGGCAATCGAAAACTATAAAATATTGATCAGTGAGTAATTTAAGTTTTAAAGGAAGCATTGAAAGTATCGCTGTTCTCGTTAAATAAAGTATATTGGTTAAAATAATTTTATATCTGGGAGAGGTTAAGAAATATGCAAACTAGAAAACAAAAAAGTGTG
>JAHDVE020001981.1:0-25259 GCA_022606495.2 Halesus radiatus | reverse complement strand
TCAACTTTTTCATACGTTTCGCACCTCAGTAAGGTGGACATTTTCTTGGACTTTGGATTTGGCTTAGTTCGAGCTTCGATCTTAAAAATATTACTCAAATATTGTAGAGCAACACATTATTTATATTTATTTATTTCCAACACATTATTTTTATTAAAATTCCCGGACTGCTTTGCATTTTGTATTTTCCATTTTGTCAGTTTTAAAACACTAACATTTTTATTGGCCCGCAAAGTGGAATTAATGTGAGCTTCATTTATAACGACAGAATTTTTTGTTGTCACCTTATTCTAAATATGTATTATATTTTTTAATTATTTATAATGTTATATTAATGGAATTGAATGATAAAGTTGTTACCTACTTGCTACGCTACCTTGGGCCGTGTTATAGCAAGTTGTCCATTACGTTTCGTGGTGATATAAAATAATCTATTATAATTTCTTCAAATGATTGATAACTTTGTGGAGTCATTATTAATTATATCATTAAAAATAATATTAATATTAATATTAATAATAATAATTTTTATTTCTATTTCCAATTTAAATATATTATTCAATGTTTTATAATTATTTCGTTATTTGCATTTTTGAACAATTACTTACCTACTTTTATTCATTTTTGTTTATGCTCATATTATGTATATTCTTAAATTATTGTTCTAATTTTTTATCATTTTTCTATACTTGAAATTATTTTTTAGTATTCATTTATTCCTGAGGATGATAGCATTGCTATCGAAACATGTCGAAATATTTATATATTTTAATGAAAGTGGTGTATACAAAGTGTATTTTTAATTATATAAAATAATCTATTTTATTATATGAAAAAGAAATTAGAAGATACCTCCTGTACCCAAAAAAAACATTTATTTAAGGCGATGCAAAGGGAAGTAATGCAAAATCGTGTGTTTTTGGTTTGAGAATTTGTTGGCCTAGAAATATCATAGGTGATTGAATTAAATACTGCAAGTATATCACACCGTGAACTTTTTTGTATGTCTTTTTATAAGCTTAGAAAAAAGTAAAGTATGAGACATTAAAAAAATGTTTAAAGCGAAAAATCTCCTACTTATGAACACCTTTTCCCATATTTTCGTATTGCTCATTGTGGTAAATGAAGTTTTTTAGAATATGACCGTAAAACATTTTAATAATTAGGTCTGAGCTTTACAGAATTGAATAAAACACGCATTTTTGTGATGTTTTTTTGCTGAAATCGAAACATACGGCCGATGTACAGCGGGATTTTCAACTTTGTCGCCACCTGCATAAGGAGCGCGTGATTTCATTAAAATTTTAGCCGGTGGATTAAAAATCAATATCGGTACCATTTTGCCTGGCAGTTAGTGGTTCAACCACCAGCTATAGTGTATCTACAATGGTTCAACCATCAGCTATACTGTATCTACAATGGGTGGGCATCACAAAAGAACCACACTTTTTTTTTTTTTTTAAACAAAAGTTTAAAACTCTTAATTGAATATTTTATTATATGATGAGTGCGTTCTATTCTAAGTAAAGTCTATATAAAAAAATGGTTAGTTGCTAATAGATTTCAAGATCTTATAGAAAAGATTATCAGGATCTGACACCATGACCTAGAATTGCCAGAAACCATAATAAAATTAATTGCAATCATGCCACGGCATATTGAAGCTGTGATTGTTAATAACGGCGGTTCCACCGTTATCATTAATACTATTTTTCATAGTACCTACAAAATGTGTGAAATATTTTGAATTTTTGTTTCATTTATATTAAACAATGACCTTATCATGTTTGTTTGAAAAAGTATCCAATTTCAGTAATTGAAAAATAATAATACCGCTGGTTTTAATATAATGTCCACTCACTGTATTTTCTAAATGTAGACTGTCGAAAACAAATTAGAATGTTTTAATTTGAATCATTGGAATTAGAATTAATATTAACAAGCAATAAGTTAGTACCTTCTCCTACCTATATATTATTAAATTATTTTATAGTTTTCTTTCAACAAGCCATTTTTTAAAAATAGAAGTGATTAAATAATTTTAAATAAACAACATAATTTCCTTCCTAACTTATTAACTTGTTAACTTATAGAAAATACACAGGTTTTTAGGTAGTTTTCTGTTTTATTATGTTCAAATAGTTGCATGTATACATACATCATAATAATATTAACTCTTTTTTTTAAATGGTCACAAAAATAACCTACAAAATAAAATACGAAATCAGAGTTATTATTAAAATTAAAGATAAAGATCGAAAAAAAATTTTAATATGAATGCACTATTGTGATTTAATATTTAGAGTAGAGTATTTGGAGTAGTTCGATGAGTTTATGTATTTGAAAATTATGTTTACGAGAGATGGAAAGACTGATAGGGACATTGATAGAAGGGTGATTGCAGGAAACTCCATTAACGGAGGACTAAACGCAGGTAGCGCTAATAAAAAATTGTCCAAAGAAGCGAAGCTAACAACCCACAATAGAGTGCTGGTACTAACCCTGATGTATGGCAGTGAAACATGGAACTGACTGAGGAAGGATTAAAGTAGATTAAAATGTTGTGGAAATGAGATCTGTGAGGCGAATGTGTGGTAAAACCATGTATTATCGTGTGAAAAATGTTGAGATCCGTAAAGAATGCAAGTAATGTAATGAGTAAGACTAAGAAAGGGACGCTTAGATGATTTGGGCAATTAGAGCGAGTGAACGATGAAAGTAGTGTGAGGAGAATATATGACACGAGTGTGAATGGAAAAAGAAACGAGGAAGACATGACACCATCAAGTAAAACAAATACTTGAGTCGGGCCATATCAGAAGTCGGAATAACAGAAGAGAATGTATGAGACGACGTATGAAACGATGTATGAGACGATGTATGAGACGATGTATGAGACGATGTATGAGACGATGTATGAGACGGCGGTACAGCAGATGTGGCGAGACGATGTGGCGACATGCGGGCGAGACGCATGGGCGAGACGATGTATGAGACATGGCGATGATGTGGCGAGACGGTCGTAAGAGACGACGTGGCGACGACGTATGAGACGACGTATGAGACGACGTATGTATATCGGGCGAGACGATGTATGAGACGATGTATGAGACGATGTATGAGACGATGTATGAGACGATGTATGAGCAGATGTATGAGACGATGTATGAGACGATGTATGAGACGATGTATGAGACGATGTATGAGACGATGTATGGGACGATGTATGGGACGATGTATGAGACGATGTATGAGACGATGTATGAGACGATGTATGAGACGATGTATGAGACGATGTATGAGACGATGTATGAGACGATGTATGAGACGATTTATAAGACGATGTATGAGACGATGTATGAATGTGAATGAAGCAAGAAGCGTATACCAAGATCAAGTTGTTTGGCAATCAGTCCTCTCTGAGGGAAACGGCGTGTTGGTTAGTTAGTTACTTAATTAGAATTTCAAATCATTCGAATTTGATCAACTATATATTTTATTTATATATATATATATATAGTATTGTTCTAACTTTTTCGATTTTCAGACCAAACCTGGCCGGCCGAAAGCGACCTTGGCGCCCTATCCATTTAAAACACCTTAAGGTTCATTTTAGCTTAAGGGCAGCGGACTTTCGCAGCCAGGCGAAAATCATCCTTCCGCATATCGAATTTCAAAGAAAATAAGGCTGAGAATCGGATAAGGTCCGTGTCGTCGGCCTGTCTCGCGAAAGTGGACCTAACCGCCCGCCGAGTTTAAAACACCGCAAGGCTCATTTTGGCGTGCAACAAATTCAGCAAACCGAAGTTAGCCGCGGATCGAAACTCGCATTCTTAAAAAAATCTCTGGAAACTACTGAAAATTTTGTATCGAAAATAGTGATCGATTATGGTTTCCAACTGTCGGCTAGAACTAAGACTAGCGTTAATTAAGTAAGGAAAAATTCAAATCCGATCGAGTTTTGCGTCGATTCTATTTTCAACCGCAATCTTCCTACCCGCCGTGTGGCGCTGCTCGAGTTTCATTCGAGTTACCAGCGATCTTTTACCCTACGTGTTGCCAGTGAAAGAAAAATAATAGACTCGCCGAGTATATATTTAAAAACTACGTACAAAAGGTAAAATCGGATCTCTCGGCGGAAAATTATCTTCACCGTTTGCCGTCTCACACGAAATTACAATATCCTTTACTTAGACGAATCGGAGAGGTTAACTAAATAGATAATCGTTTTTAAAAACCACGTAGGAAGTTTTGAAAATGGCGACATCTATTGCAACCCATGGGAAAACTTCCACAATAATCGTTCAAACTTTTGACAGTTGGGAAATATAAAAAAAAGCGCCATTTCGTTCCTTCCCGCCCGCTCTCATATTGCATAATTTTTCTTAGAGAAATTTCCATAGATTGTATGCAAATACAAAAGTACCTACGCGAGAATTTTATCTAATAAAGCATTCGAATTTAATTTCCGGGTAGGTAGGTACCCAAGTATTTAGAGCAAACTAACGTAATAGTATGGAAAAAACGCTTTGAAGGTTTAATAATATTTAAAATGAACGAATTTCTTGAAATAAAATTACGAGTTTTTTTTAATGCGTAGGCGATTTAACACGGTGCCATTATTAATACTTATATGAGCAATATTGTAATACTAATTTGAAATATACAACGAACAAATAATTCAGTGAACGAAAAAAATCGATAAAAATTCATTTATTGATAGAAAACCACAATTTTTTGTATGATTTTTTTAAAAATTTATATAGCGCAGTTTTTTTACTTTCCCCTTGAACTTAGCAGTTAGCTCTAAAGCCCCATTTTGCAAGATGTGGCTCATATTTTTAAGGGAAAATATTACGCAAAACACATTTATTAAAATAAAATCACTAGGGGTGGGGTAGGGGTCGGGGAAGGAATAGGGGTAAGAGCAGGGGTAGGGGTAGGGGTAAGGGTAGGTTTATCCGATATGGGTATCAAACTGAGCGTCTCCACCTACGCAACGAGATTTGGGAAATTAAAAATTTGGCAACAAATTCCTAGGCCCCATTTGTCGAGATAAGCTAACATTGAAAGTTTTTTTCTTTTCATTTTCTTTTAATACTTAATAGTGTAGTCGTAGGGTAGGAGTTGGGTAGATGTAGGGTAGGAGTTGGGTAGATGTAGGGTAGGAGTTGGGTAGATGTAGGGTAGGAGTTGGGTAGATGTAGGGTAGGAGTTGGAGTAGGAGTTGGAGTAGGAGTTGGAGTAGGAGTTGGAGTAGGAGTTGGAGTAGGAGTTGGAGTTGGAGTAGGTGTTGGAGTAAGAGTTGGAGTAGGAGTTGGAGTAGGAGTTGGAGTAGGAGTTGGAGTAGGAGTTGGAGTAGGAGTTGGAGTAGGATTTGGAGTAGGAGTTGGAGTAGGAGTTGGAGTAGGAGTTGGAGTAGGAGTTGGAGTAGGAGTTGGAGTAGGAGTTGGAGTAGGAGTTGAAGTAGGAGTTGGAGTTGGAGTAGGAGTTGGAGTAGGAGTTGGAGTAGGAGTTGGGGTAGGAGTTGGAGTAGGAGTTGGAGTAGGAGTTGGAGTAGGAGTTGGAGTAGGAGTTGGAGTAGGAGTTGGAGTAGGAGTTGGAGTAGGAGTTGGAGTAGGAGTTGGGGTTGGAGTAGGAGTTGGAGTAGGAGTTGGAGTAGGAGTTGGAGTAGGAGTTGGAGTAGGAGTTGGAGTAGGAGTTGGAGTAGGAGTTGGAGTAGGAGTTGGAGTAGAGGTTGGAGTAGGAGTTGGAGTAGGAGTTGGAGTAGGAGTTGGAGTAGGAGTTGGGTAGATGTAGGGTAGGAGTTGGAGTAGGAGTTGGAGTCGGAGTTGGAGTAGTGTTTCGAGTAGGAGTTGGAGTAGGAGTTGGAGTAGGAGTTGGAGTAGGAGTTGGAGTAGGAGTTGGCGTAAGAGTTGGAGAAGGAGTTGGAGTAGGAGTTGGAGTAGGAGTTGGAGTAGGAGTTGGAGTAGGAGTTGGAGTAGGAGTTGGAGTAGAAGTTGGAGTAGGAGTTGGAGTAGGAGTTGGAGTAGGAGTTGGAGTAGGAGTTGGAGTAGGAGTTGTAGTAGGAGTTGGAGTACGAGTTGGAGTAGAAGTTGGAGTAGGAGTTGAAGTAGGAGTTGGAGTAGGAGTTGAAGTGGGAGTTGGAGTAGGAGTTGGAGTAGGAGTTGGAGTAGGAGTTGAAGTGGGAGTTGGAGTAGGAGTTGGAGTAGGAGTAGGAGTAGGAGTTGGAGTAGGAGTTGGAGTAGGAGTTGGAGTAGGAGTAGGAGTTGGAGTAGTAGTTGGAGTGGGAGTTGGAGTAGGAGTTGGAGTAGGGGTAGGAGGTTGAGTATAAATATTTTTCCAAATATTCGTATTAAAAATTATTTCCAACACACACACTCCTTGCTTCATCCACATTTAAACACACATTGACAACTATTCATAACCAATTGCAGCTCTGCAATAGGCAAAACCTAGTATATATATTAATGCTCTATTCGTCACTTTTTTCAGACTTCGCCAGCCAGTCAAAAATCGACCCAAGCGCCTTATCCACGCGAAACACCTTAAGGTTCGTTTTCGCTCAAATTTTGAGGTGTCATTTTTTGTATGGGAAAATATGGCACCCGTAGTCTCGCGAAAGTCGACTGTACTCCCGTAGAGTTTAGAACACCGCAAGGGTCGCATTGGCTGGCCAAGTCTGAAAAAATTACGCCATCGAATCAGCCGCGCGTCACGTAAAAATATGGGGAAAAAAATTAAATATCTGGAAAAATGTGAAAAATATGTCTCTTCACGGGAAAGCGTAATCCATAAAAAATACTCCCGGGGAAGGATAAATAATTGGACAACATTTACTAAAACAGATTTCGGAAGGTTAATAATCGGTCAGTTCGGCCGCATTTCTTGAAAAAAACCCCAGGATAATCCATCAAACTTTTGACATTTCCAAAATCGTCATGAAACGACATATTATTGATTAAAAGGAAAATTTTTATTTTTTTATTAGCGACCCTAGCGGTCGGCACTAGAACTACAGTGAAATCCGTAAGGAAAAATTAAAAAAACTAATCGAATTTGGCGCTAATTCAAATTTCATCGCAAAGAAATTCTCCCCGTAATATACCGACAGTTTCCTTTGAAAACGTTCCATATTAAGTGATCACGAAAAACAGACACCGACCAAAAAACGTAGACACAAAATATTAATTAATTTTTGTAATATAATTAAATGTTTTTTTTTTAATAAGTTTTTTTTCCGAAAATCGAAAAGGTCCGTCTCGGCGAACGTTGGCGTAGAAAAAATATATTTTTCAAATAAAGATTTGTCGATTTTTTTTCAGTTTTTCACTTATTAATTACGAATAGGCTGTCGGCGTTTGCGAATTCAAAAAGTACACCCTCCAACAATGTCATTACCAAAAAAAGAAAATCAAAAAAGTGACGTTTTATTTTTATGTTTTTGTTAAATTTTATTAATTTATTTGAAATGAATACGTTAATTTGTTCGATAGTGTACATATTTAAAAAGAAAATGGCGGACAAGATGGCGGCACTTACGATGTTGCCAGTGAGAAGAAAACATTTACCCCATCGAATTTATTCGAAAATAGTTACTGGGTAGGTACTGAGCAGTTTTGGCTAAATAATTAAGTACTACCGATACGATATCATGACTTGATTCTTTTACATATGAAATACATTAGAGGAACTAAAATCGCTGTTTTTTTGATAAATATTTATTTTAAATAGCGCCATTTTTTTTAAACGGACCAAATAGACAGAATCCGAAGAGCTGTTTCGAGATTGACATAATATATTTATTTTTTTGTTGCTTCTAAATGGACAATAACTTGCATATAAAATTACAGATTCATGGATTTTTGCCAGGAGCACAGAAAATCTAAGAGTGAGATATTTTTATAAATAATTCATTTTGATATTCTTTTTCTTTCGTAATATATCTGATATTGGTATCAAAATACGCGTATTGACGTAGCGGATCCGGGCATCTCGGTGAAAATATGAACAGTTAAATCTTGGCTCTCTTTTGCGAGAAAAGGCTAATACTGAAAGCTTTTTTCTGTTTCTTTCCTATAAATACTCAATAAGAATAGCGGTACAGTAGGGATAGGGTAGATTTAAGGGGGATGTAGGGTAGGGATAGGGGTAGAGGTAGAAGTAGGAGTAAGGGTAGGGGTACGGGTCGCCGATATGGGTATCAAATTGAGCGTCTCCACCTACGCAACGAGATTTGGGCAATTAAAAAATTGGCAACAAATTCCTAGGCCCCATTTGTCGAGATAAAGCTAACATTGAAAGTTTTTTTCTTTTCATTTTCTTTAAATATTTAATAGTGGTAGTCGTAGGGTAGGAGTTGGGTAGATGTAGGGTAGGAGTTGGGTAGATGTAGGGTAGGAGTTGGGTAGATGTAGGGTAGGAGTTGGAGTAGGAGTTGGAGTAGGAGTTGGAGTAGGAGTTGGAGTAGGAGTTGGAGTAGGAGTTGGAGTAGGAGTTGGAGTAGGAGTTGGAGTAGGAGTTGGAGTAGGAGTTGGAGTAGGAGTTGGAGTAGGAGGAGTAGGAGTTGGAGTAGGAGTTGGAGTAGGAGTTGGAGTAGGAGTAGGAGTTGGAGTAGGAGTTGGAGTAGGAGTTGGAGTAGGAGTTGGAGTAGGAGTTGGAGTAGGAGTTGGGTAGGAGTTGGGTGGAGTAGTGGAGGAGTTGGAGTAGGAGTTGGAGTAGGAGTTGGAGTAGGAGTTGGAGTAGGAGTTGGAGTAGGAGTTGGAGTAGGAGTTGGAGTAGGGGTAGGAGGTTGAGTATAAATATTTTTCCAAATATTCGTTTTAAAAATTATTTCCAACACACACACTTCTTGCTTCATCCACATTACAACACATATTCTAAATACACAAACCAATTGCAGCACTACAATAGGCAAAACCTAGTATATATTTAATACTTGATTAAGGTAGACATTTGCGTGGACCTCCAGCAATCGAGTACCATTTATGCGGACTACTTTAAACCAAATCCACCTAAATCCGAAGACCGGGACACTGAATCAAATTAGCCTCTGTATTTTAATTTTTCTAGTATATTATGACAATTTGTTTCTCGTATATTATGTACGAGTACCACCAGGGTACCAGGTCTCTTCATATATATATTAAATTCCAGATTGCGAGAAGGTCATTATAATGAAAGCTTGTTATTTTATATTTCATAATTTTGTTCATATTCATTTACCTTTAATTTAAAAGAATTTATTTGAATAGCAATACTTTTTTGTTTGGAAAGCGCCCTCTATAATTTCAACTCTTAACTACGTAAAGGAGTGTTTCTTCGCTTGAAGCGAAGAACTGGGATGCTTACGATAATATTGACAAACTTCAGGATATGCTCCGTAGCCTAGTGAATATGTTCTACGTTTGCGGATAGCATGAGAGCGAGTTCGAATCTCGCTCAAACCATTAAATTGATTAAACGAGTGAGCGTGCCGATGATGATTGCTCTTCACCGAAATCAATGATAAAATATGATTATTCGCTGAGACACATGCACTACCAACTGAGATGCGTTCACTTTTTTTTTATAATTTATTGAATTCTTGAATATGTAAACCAATGTTATTGTTTATTTATCATATTCAAATTTAATTTGCAGAACTCCGTTTTAATTTAAAGTTTTTAAAATTTTAATAATAACTACATTATTATTATTTACTTTTAAAACCAGTTTATTAATAAAAAATAAAAATCTGCTGGGTAATTATTATTACGCGTGACAACTGTTTCGCCTACCGAAGGCATTATCAAATTGACAATGGTTGTAAGCATTTGATAATGCCTACGGAAGGCGACAGCGGTCACGCGTAATAATAATTAACTAGCAGATTTTTTTTTAATAAATACGTATACCGTTTTTTTTACTAAATAATAATAGTTATTTATATAATTGAAAATACACTTTGTGTATACCACTTTACTTAAAATATATAAATATATATATATTTTGAAATATTTATATATTTTAAGTAAAGTGGTATATACAAAGTGTATTTTCAATTATATAATGAATAATGATGCCACAAAGTTATCAATCATTTGAAGAAATTAATAATAGTTATTATTAAAAAATTTAATTTACCTTTTATCTCTATAAATAAATTCTTAGAAATCGTCGTTTATTTAAAATGACAGTTTTTGGAACTTTTTAAGAAGAAGACTCCTAGATGAAAGATATGCCGACGAAGAACAGATGTGTAATTTGGCACACAATTCTTTTGTTATTTTCCTCAAATTGATCTAATGACGCCACGCTCTTCACATAGATTTTCCTGGATAATTTGTTGGGGTTCCGCTCTCGGCGCGGCCCGGGGAGCAGAAGTTTCTCGAGGTAACTCCGCAGTAGGTTGTTGTATAGGTAACGTCACATTACCTCTAGAATAGAAGCATCGCCCGTTTTATTGCTCCGGTATGAGAAAGAATGGCAAAGCAGTTGCTGCCGTGATATTCGCCGCGCATTCAAACGACCTCCTCGCGATCTTGCGCTCCTGGTAGCGAAACACGCGAGACGTGCGGGATTTTCCCTATCGCTTTTTTCGATTCCACAACTCTTTTTATGTTTTTGTCAAATACGTTTTTTTTCATTTGTTCAAATAAATTTAAATAATAAGAAATATTCCTACTATTTGTTGTTAACTCGGATTTTGAATTATCTAGGAATATTTAAACAAATCACGATCCCAGTGGCGTGCTGTGACAGATATTGAAATTATTATGAGCTCAAATAAAATGAGCAAAGTATTAAGTTACCTAAAATTTAAAAAAAAATAATGCATGAGTACAATTTAATTAAGATCATTGTACATATGAGTGACCATATTAACATTAAAATGAATAGGTTAAGTTAGGTTAATGTTCCGTATTACAAAATATAAAATCTAATAATTAGAATACCCTTTTTGTAAGTACCAATATTTTCTTATGTACCTACATACTGGTGTCAATATAATTTTATTATAACTTTTATTATACAGTAATTTTATAATTTCTGAGGAAAACATTAAAGCTGTATGGCGGTAGATTTTCTAAGAATAGGTGAACCATTAATGTTATGGTGAGCGCATTGAACTTTGAAATCAGTGAACCCTATGACATTATACACTATGTCATTGAGTGAACCGTTGAACCCTTCTCTATTGGACCTACATTTCTATCAACGTGATATAATATGTAGGTAGATATATTTATTGAAAACTAGCTGATGTGTACCCGGCCTTGCTCAGGATTTTTTTTATGGAATACAGTTATGAAGTTTTGAATTCTTGCTTGTCATTAGGGTGCCATAATTGATTTGACAGAGAAAGTAACTATCTCCGAATAAAGAAATGAGAGAGAATCTCCTTTCATTTGAATATTTTATTTCATTCCAAACGTTTATTTTTTCAAAATATATCTAAATCATAAAGTTTCCATTTTGAAAATATACCACCCAAAAGAACCTCCTTCTTTTGAATATGCCATTTGTGGCTAACCAGTGTTATATCTATGGGCTAACCGAAATAAAACATGGCGGTTTCAATGTTTTTCATATTAATTTTAAAACGTTATAGCAACAGTTTTACACTGTGTCTAAGCTAAAAATCAGTTTATTTGAATGTTTTTATAAAAAAAAAAATTAAGTTTTTTTTTCATGTGCATCGTTTTTTATTGTTATTTTTATTATGTTATGTTTCTGTAAAATACCCAACCGAGCATAATAAAGTTTTGATGTTTTATAAACACGTATATTATACACTGTTCAAGTTTTACAACGTCATAGTAATTATAAATCTATTGTTACATAGTTTTTTTTTTCATGTGCATCTTTTTTTGGTTATATTTATTATGTTACGTGTCTGTAAAACATCTAATCAGACATAATAAAGGTTTGCTGTTTTATAAACACGTATATTATAAACTGTTCATGTTTTACAACGTCTAAGTAATTATAAATCTACTGTCTTTATTACACACCTATTGCGCTGAAACTAGCTACTTACATAGTATCTACCTTCTCACTTCTTTTAAACTTATGTTTTTATATTATGCACTAAACTACTTCTTATACTCTTTTGTACAACCTGTTGTTATAATGTAACCACAGGGTAAACTTCGTTAAATATTCATTGCGATAATTACGCTGTAACTAGATACTGTTATATTCTACCTACATACTTCTTTTATACTTTATTTATTATTTTATGTGTACATTATTGTACTCCCGTTTAAAACTATGTGATAAATGTATCAACATGTAAAAGCCTTCTAGGCATGAATAAATAAATAAAAATCGAATTTCATTCAAACTACTTTCTAAACGTTCCCGGCACTAATAAAAACAAATTGTGCTATTTTCAGCGAAACCGGTAAAGTTTTTTTCGAAAACCTCTAGGACATAGAAACAAACAAACTTACATTGATTTTTGTATATATAAATTAAACCTAATAAATTGATCGGTGCTCCATTACTAACATTCAGAATTTAGCAGAGTTCAAACGGGTATTGAAAACAAAATTATTCAAAAAATCCTATCCGACATAAAACATAAATTCATGTACGTAGAAACATAATTTCAGGACATTTTTTCTTTTTTCTTTTTCCTTTTCTTTTTCTTTTTCTTTTTCTTTTTCTTTTTCTTTTTCTTTTCTTTTTCTTTTTCTTTTTTTTTCTTTTTTTTTCTTTTTCTCTTTTCCTTTTTCTTTTTCTTTTTCTTTTTCTTTTTCTTTTTCTTTTTCTTTTTCTTTTTCTTTTTCTTTTTCTTTTCTTTTTCTTTTTTTCTTTTTCTTTCAATCCTCCATAGCTTATTTAGTTGCGGTTTTCTCTCCTTGTTATTTAATTCCATTAGTATTCAGTGAAAAACCATGTATATAATGTCATATAATTTTCTCTTGTTATTTGTACCTACTACATATTTGATTATTTACACCCTTAGTTTCTAAATTGTTATTTTATAATACCTGCTCATGAATATTGTATGTCATAGTATTAATTTGCATATTGTATATATATTATAATAACAGATATGCTATGTAGTATATCTGTTATTTTACAATTAGGTTAGGTTAGTTAGTGTAAAGCGCACTTGAGGTGAACCTTCACAAAACTGCGCTATAGAAATTAACTCTTATTATTATTATTATTATTTGATATGCGACTGAACACGAATCAGTGTATTCATGAATATAGTTAATATCGTCATCATCACCATTAGCAAATGTTTTTATGGTTCACATTCTGCTGGGATGCTGAGTAGGTAGGTACATAACATAAATAATTAATTATTTTGTGAAAGAGTGTTTTTAACGTGTACTTAAGTACATAGTATATATTTTCTTGATTATTTTTTATTGTTATCACTTAATTTGATTTTATGGACATTGTCTTTCATCCATAACCGTACCATTATCGGGATAACAGGTAGGTGTAAAAACAAATAAAAATAAAAGACGGTACCTAAATAAATTAGATAGTTTTGAATAAAAGTGAATTATTAATGTTCAAAATAATTTCGTAATGTTACACCTAAATAAATATTTATTAATATTACACTCAGTTTATATTTCACGATTTACATTACACAACTCCAGTCGAATTTTATTTTTTATCAATAATGACGTTCAAACTTAAATACCAGTATACGTCGTTTTTTTTTTCAAAAGTTAGTTTTCATAGATAAATTTCTTTTCAATGAAAGCCCGTCAAAACGCTCCAAATCTATGGCCGGTCGGTTTTGATCAATTTTGAGGTTAGAAGGTGAAATGACAAAACAAGGATGATCTTAACCGTACATAATTTTATATTCTATTCACAGTAAACCATAACTAATATAAATAATAGAATTAAGTACCCTGTTAGAAACTTTACCTCAAAGAATAATAATGGTATTGAACGTTAACATTATCATAATATCCGTATTGATAATTGGTTTGCTCATAAATAGTCTAATTTATTTATTAATAATAGTTTTTATGTTGGACAATTATCATAGAGCTTAAAATCACCCAAATTAACTTTAAATTTCGCCAAAACTAAAAAAATACATATTTAAAATACAAAATAAAATCGAAGAATAAAAACGTCCTTAGTAATCCAAAAACAGAATACGCACATGACCTTAGATGTTCCAAATGCAATGGAACCAACATAACAAGGTGTTTTTATGAGATGATTTTTTATTCACTTTTAAATAACGATTTAACGGCCTGCATGGTCGAGGGGTAAGGCTCTCGACTACGAATCCGAAGGTCGCGGGTTCAAATCCAGGCGTGTGCAAGTAAATTTTATTTAATTAATTTGTGCTGTTTCACAATTAATTAATTTTAAAATAATGTATAGTATATTTGCGCACGTTCCAGAGTGGAAGATACTTTTAGTATCGCCCTGGTGAAAGACCATCATTCAGAATTGCAACGTTGCCTGAAATGGCTTTAGGCCGTGTTTAGTGGCCAGATTTGAATAACCAGGTATTTCCCCATCTTCCTCTTACTCTTCTCCTTTCCCTCCCCAATACCTTCAGCCTCACAACATTCTCCATTCTCCATTCGCCATAGTGTCACTGGCTCCAGACGGTTGGGAGCAGTTGGGACTCTTGTGGGGTATTAATATAAAAAAATATACATAAATTTTACGTATAATTAATTACATATAATAAAAGTTATATATTCAGAATCGGCGTTTGCTGATCTACAAGAATACATATTTTTAAAGCCATTGTATTTTTCACTGGAGTTCCTTATTGAATTCGTTCAGAAGAAATTCTTACTTTCTTATCATATCGATCGGGAGTTCACCGTCTACTAAAAGGCTATCAGTAGAGACTTAATCATTTTGAATTTGAGAGCCTTCACAAAGGAAGAATATTAATTGAATGATTATTTTTTTACAAAATTTGTAATCTAATAGAGCCGGTTGTAGAAGAAATTTTGATTTGTTCTGAATAATACGGAATATCATAATTTTATACCAAAAACGTCAACATTGAACAAAGAAATAAGTAAACATCACAACATTAACATTTTCTCAAATTCCGTAAATGAATTTGAAATCTCAATACAAAAAGTCATAGGTGGTAATTTTTTTATGTCTTCATAAATAAAATAAAATTTCAAGCAAGCAAAATTTTTTAACCTCTCTTTTGTGACATTATTTTGCCTTCAACATTTTAACATCTTCTTTTGTTTGGCCACCGTTTAAACAAACAATATCGTTATTGTACTGTCGTGTTTTTGCGCGCACCGAGTTTCAGTGAAATAGGTAAATAAACATTGTTATTTGTAACTAAATTATTGCCTACATCACACATGTTGTAAACACATTTATTACACGCCGGTTGAATGTATATATGGTATATTATGTATAATGCTTTTATGTAAAAAAAAAAATTTTTAAATATATTACTTTTTCTTATTGTATTATTTTAAACATACGTTTATATTATTTTATCTTACACTTATATTATTTTATCTTATTGCATTTATTATCTTACATTTATATAATTCTATTTTATTGTATTATTTTATCTCATTGTATAATTTTATCTTATTGTATTATTTTATCTTATTGTATTAGTTTATCTTACATTTATATAATTTTATCTTGCATTTATATAATTCTATCTAACATTTATGTTATTTTATCTTATTTATTTTGTTTGATCTTTTACTTACGTACACATGTATAACTTCCACATCCTGGAATAATAAACTTAATATTATTGTTAACATTGTCGTTACCATCCACCGTTGTCTTTCCCCCACAAATTGAGTACCTATCTAAGTGTACGAATTTGTTTACAAACGCGTTATACACCTGGTTTTCCCCGTATTCATTGTAATTTGGCAAAACCAGGTCAAGATTTTCAAATTCGTTTAACAGTTTGTGACAAGTTTCGGCTAATATTAATTCAAGACCCATAGGTTCGTTGCAATTTGTACCTTATTTCCATGAATATGTTCTGAGCATATTCCATAAAATTAACCTGTCGGCGAATTGCACGCTATCCCTTGGGAACGCCTTGACTGTGCACAGTCCACAGTTCACAATACGTTCGGTGGCGTATTTACAAAACCTATACCATTTCAGACACGGTGAGGTCTGTAATAGAGTAGCTTTTGTTCGCTCAAAATCGGCTACAAAACCCGTACTATTTCAGGATGTTGACGGACTATAATCGAGTAGATTTCTTTGTGCAAAATCATGAAAATATCTAGTACAGAAATTGTAGGGAGAGAGGATGGATCGCTAAACAACTCGGTCTTGACACACACTCCTTGCTTCATTCACGTTCATACGTCGTCTCATACATACACGTCTATACTACTTCAGTCATGGTGATTGCAGGCGGGGAAACGGCGTGATGTTTAGTTGAGGAGTTAGTGAGTTAGTGGAAATAGGAAATGGTGGTAATGAAAACTAATTACTACATTGTATTACACTAGATTTTACTATCATAATGCAATTTTACATCTCATTAATAAAGTAGATATGTTCATAATTTTGCACCAAAAAAAGCTTCTCTTTTATAGTCCGTCACCATGACTGAAATAGTATGGACTTTGTAAATGATTTTACACCAACAAAATCTACTCTATCACAGTTGTCATCGTGTCTAAATGGTACAGGTTTTGTAAATACGCTGTCCGGTGTAACATGTTAGTAATTTTCCTCCTCTGTGTCATGTGTCCCTGGTATCAAATAAATCCATCGCATATACATTTACGCCTTGAACATGTTTATTCCATGAAACCTTACACTCTCTCTGAAATATTTTCCTCCAATTTTGTGGTAGGTCAAGTGAAATGTTTTTCGTGAGAAATGTTTTGTTGATATCTGAAATTTTCCCAGATTTTTTCTCTGTGGAGCTTCTGGTGCAACGTAACTATGTGCATTCAGCACATAACTAAATAAAATTATGAGCTACAAATGTATGATATATCACTTCACTATCCAAAAATTGCACATTCAGTTATTACAACAAAAATGAATCGCCGACGATACCGAAACTTTACCAGCTGATTCAACTAAAATATAAATAGATATTCTTTGCAGCATCTGCTGAGCTGTCGAATTATATATCCTTTTGGTCGCAATACTCCGTCCCACCGCAGATAGGGATGTCCTACCGTCAGTTTCATTAGAATGAAAGCTGAAAGCTGGTAGAGGCAGTTGCGGTTTCGGCCCTATCCGGAAGCGTAGCGACGATATTATTTGATGGGTTGGTCTAGTCACGTGATATATAGCCTAGTTCACCAGTGTCCAGGGCTGAATTATAAATATCCCAGAAGAGAACATAGTTCCCATATTACCAATAAAAACTATTATTATTAAAGTTTGGTCTAAATGTTCCCTTCTTCTATTAAATGTCATACAGCTTCTTTTAATCTTAACTCGGCAAAAAAAACAAACCCACCCGAACATGATACGGCCTTACCCCGGGGACCCGAACAAGAGTGTCGTAGTGGCACTCGTCTCGCCTCGCCCTCACACTTGTCCTCGCTATTCCACACGTCACTCGTCGACTCTAGGACCCGTGTCATTTTTTTGTACCTGAATCAGACGATGGAGTGAACCATGCCGTAGAAGGAGTAATAGTAAAAATGAAGTACCGATTTAAAGAGAACGCAGCTACTAGTCAACAAATACTAACCCTAGCGACATCTGCGCGATCCGAGAGTGAAGATGTGGAACTCTAACTTATACGAGGGCGCCTCGGGAAAAGCATAGATTAAAAATGTATGGTGCAGATATAACGGTTAAAACAAATTCATATAGTGGCCACTTATCTACATGTTCGATAGCTTTTTTCATACAATTTTATAGAAGACCTGCTAAACATCCGAACAAGAAAAGGCGTACGATAGTCTTAAACCGGTCCTGCCCAGCGTCCATTCGGCTTTCCCGCCAGGAAAATATTGCCATCAATACAATTATTTGACGCTTCAGATTTTCCGGTGGGATATTGCACGCTGGAACAGACCGGGCACGCCGGCACTAGCACACGGGCACGTGGCACGCGGGCACTCAGTACCGAATATGTCGTCGTCCGGTGACAGTTTATAAATTGGCGGTTCATGTATTCACGATGGTGCTCGCATTGACAGACTCGAACCAATAAATTCATCACCCTCTTGCGACTCTTCCGAGCACCACTATTATTAATCGATACATTTTGTAAAGAGATAATTCTGAAGCACGGCGTGAGAGTATGTTTGGCAGTTTGTTTGAGTCGAATATAAATTAGAATTTATGGATACAATATCATCATCGTTTGGGTACGACGAGATGGAAAGTTCATTGAGTGATTTTTAGCGGTTGGCGACGCATTGTAAAATATTTAAATATCATTCGTTTTTTAATCAAAATTTGATCGTCTAGAAATATTACAGATTCTTTAATTAAATACTGTGAGTAGAACCCTGCTTCGCCTTTGTTTTAATCTGATTTTTTAAAGCGACTCTTTTTATAAGCCTAGAAAAGTTTCAGGCCTCTAAAAATGCTTTGAAGTGTAAAATCTTCTACTTGAGAACCTTTTTTTCGGATTTGCTCTTATTGTGTAATGAAATTAAGTTCTTTGGAGTTCAGCCAGAAAATATATGTACCTAAACTTCACAAATTAAAATGAAACATGGTTTTACACGATTTTTTTTTGATAAATCCAAACAGCACAAAGAGTGTGATTTTGATCGAATTTCTTTTACGAATCGCTTCGCCTTGAATGCTCTTGATGGAGAAGGGGATTTTTTAAATTAATTTATTTTTTGCATTTCTGCAAATATCACCATTCGGAAATTTTGTGCAACCGGGTATCTAATTATTACAAGGCTTAATCAAAACGATCTACATGTAGATACAATAATCCAGAATCGCACTGTTCTATATTGTTCATCTCGTTTTCTGTTGTCGACAATACATGGTATTCAATCCTAATCATTTCAGCGAATCAGTTTAACCAAACCTAGTATGTTTTTAATTGTACAAAACGTATGTTTGTATTTACACTGTTCTGCAATACTCCTCCGGTTATCGACAATATGAGGTACTCCAAATCAAATTCATTTCTAAGAACGCCGGAAAATTAATACAACCGGACAAATGCCATGAATTAATTCAACAATGAAGATCTATGGACTCTGCGATGCAACAGTGTTTTGCAATTTCCCTCCCGTTTCCAACGGTGTATTTATCGAAATCCAGCTTTTGGAAAATTAATCCACACTAGTGTTACAACGACGACGATCTATAGTCTGTAGTAAAAACATTATGGCAATTCTTCTCCCATTTTCAACACGAAGGGGTTATCAATTTTGATTAAATTTACCAGACGGCAGCTTTTGGCAAATTATTTCAACCTGATTCACACTGAAGAGATATACGGATAGTTACGGGCATCTCAACTTTTCCTTACTTCTAGTGTAAAAGATCAAACCCTTTTGGAAAATATGAATTCTTTCGTGAATACATAATTAATTTTATTTGGCTCGATGTACTACAGGAATCGAAATGCATTGTGTAAATTGGCGACAATAGATTTTTTTAAAACTCACTGAAAGGTATTATCTGTTCGGTGCTGGTACATATGCCTCTGATTAATATAACAATGTAACACCGTTGCAACACTCGTCCTGTTCCCCGCTGTCGTCGCCGCAGTGCGAGTTCTTCATCATTTTAAAATAATGGGAAAATAGTGGACACAACCAATTTCCACGGTTGGCTGGACTGTTGGGGCTAAAACCCTCCCCCACTACCCACTCCCCGCTAGTACACTACTACCAACTACTCTATGGAAGGATCACTCTTCATGTTTCATTTTTTGAGGTGTTAATATTTTTGGGTGGTAAATTTATTTTTTATGTGATTTCTTTGTTAATTTATCTTTTGTCATCTTTATTTCTTTTTGGTTTTAGTTCGGGATATTTTGTTCATAAGGCTACTGTAAATATAGGCTATGTACAGGATTATATAGAACAAAGTTTTCTTTTATAAGGCTTTGTCAATATAGGATAAGTCATACAGGAATTGTCAGTTCATCGTGAACTTTGTATTTTGTGTCGTCAACCTCCCCCCTTAAGGGGGTGCTCACGTGTAGATAAATTTAGTTATTTTGATAAACACTCACCATCAATTCAATGATGTGTCATTATTTATACTTTTGATCAAGATTATATTTCTTTTTTCAAACTGTTTTGTTATCACTGTGAAATCTCATTTTGTTCATTGTTGTATAAATACTAACCCATCAATCAATGTTACTAATTTCTGCTATGCAGGGACACTCGAGGTTCTAGGGTCGTTTTACATATGTGTAGCTTCATTTATTAACAAGATATAGTCCTTGAAGTACGCCTTGCAGAAGTAACCGTTAGTTACTTATACCATGGCGGGAAAGTGGTAGGTGTTATTGAGTTGACATAAAACATCCGAAACGAACCTTTTAAAAAATATTTTTTAGAACGCATTAAATATTACATTTACATTGCTAAATTGTAAGATATTTCATTCCAAAGTGCGTTTTAGTACAATAACCTGAACGTACATTTACATAGATTACCTAATTTTTACTTTTTTTAATTTTTAATGTGAAAGAAGGGTGAATGCAGGAAACTCCATTAATGGAGGACTGAACGCGGTTGGCGCTACCAAAAAGTTGTCCAAAGAAGCGAAGCTAGCAGTCCACAATGTAGTGCTGATACCAACCCTGATGTATGGCAGTGAGGCATGGAAATGGCAGAAGAAGGATGAAAGTAAACTGAATGCCGTAGAAATGAGACCTCTGAGGCGAATGTGTGGTAAAACCATGTATGATCGTGTGAAAAATATTGAAATTCGTAAAGAATGCAAGGCTGATGTAAGCGTAATGAGTAAGATTAAGAAAGCGACGCTTAGATGGTTTGGGTATGTGGAGCGAATGAACGAAGAAAGGAGTGTAAGAAGAATGTATGACGCGAATGTGAATGGAAGAAGAAGCCGAGGACGCCGAGGAAGACATGGCACGATCAAGTGAATCAAATACTTGAGTCGGGCCATGTCAGAAGTCGGAATAATAGAAGAGAATGTATGAGACGATGTATGAATGTGAATGAAGCAAGAAGTGTATGCCAAGATTGAGTTGTTTGGCGGTCCGTCCTCTCTGCCTACCCCTGCGGGGAAACGGCGTGATGGTTAGTTAGTTAATGGAATTTTGAACAGCCCTGTTGTACTTAACAGTATTACTTTTCATATACCAATGAGAACTATTCAATCTAAAAACCTATTTATGTATAAAATTAATTTCAGGACTATACAGACGGCCTCCATGGTCGAGGGGTAAGTCTCTCGACTACGAATCCGAAGGTCGCGGGTTCAAATCCCGGTGTGCGCAAGTTATTTTTATTTTTATTAATTTGTGTTGTTTCACAATTAATTCATTTAAAAATAATACATATAGTATATTTGCGCACGTTCCAGAGTGGAAGATACTCTCAGTATCGCCCTGATGAAAGACCACCATTCAGAATTGAAACGTTGCTTGAAATGGCTTTTAGCCGTGTTCGGTAACCAGATCTGAATAGCCAGGTATTTCCCCTTTTCCCCACCTTCCTCTCCCCCTTATCCTTCCCCTCCCAATACCTTCAGCCTCGCAACATTCCCCAATTGGGAATGCCATAGTCTCACTGGCGCCAGACGGTTGGGAGCGGTTTGGGACTCTTGTGCGGTATTCATATAAAAAAAATATTTTAAAAATACAGGATACTCGCTTATACCTATGTAGATTGTATTCAGTAGGTAATACGTACACAGATGTAGCTGCTATACGTATGTAACTACATGGAATATAGTTACAAGACGGCTATATTTGATATCGCTTCAATCAATATTGATGTAAGAATTTACTAGTGTATTACTGATTTTTACTCTATGTATGAGCAAAGTACTGTATATGTATAATATGTATTCTAATTAAAAATTCCGTTTGGGAATATAGAAAAAATAAATAACTAAATCACTTCAATAATAAAATTACGGCGTTTTTTTTAAATGTATGAATGAACTTTAGATGCACGTATCATATTAAGTATAGATCTACGCAGTGGCATAGCGAGGGGGGGCGGAGGGGCTGACCGCCCCGGGCGCCCCTATTAGGAGGGCGTCAAAATTTACTTGTGCTATACTATACACGCCCAGATTGATGAGATCAGAATTTTTAGTTTTATTAAAAATAACAGTTCCGTGCTCAAATTTAAATTATTTAAGGTCTACCATGAGCTCCATAAGATTGAATGATTTAGCAATTTTATCTATCGAAAAAAATGTGACGGACAAAATTGACTTTTATGATGTTATTAATGATTTTGCTGCGCGTAAGGTCCGAAAAGTCAAATTTTAAACTTAAGTATCAATTTTGGTTTTGAAATAAATATTTTTCGCTCTTTCATATGATTCCTTTTTTCCACCAACATCATTATTTTTATGACGTCACGTCACAAGGGCGGCAAATTATGATTCCGCCCCGGGCGAGGATGGCCCACGCTACGCCACTGGATCTGCGTACTTAACGTTGCAGTCAATGGGTTTCCACTGTCGGCATAACAAAAAACAAAAATATCAAAGGATTTATAAAATAGTCCGTTCCCTCAGTTGAGTAAGTTTATCAAGCTACATAATGATTTGTCTGCGTGACGAGTATTTATAAAAATATCATAAATAAATTTAAAATAAAAAAAATGTTTTTGTCGTAAGTCCTTACGTCCCCTTGCGTTATCCTCCTGCCTCGAAATATTCCCTAATACTCAGGAAAAATTAGATTTATTCCCTCTGGTCAATGAGCAATGAGCACTGGCTGCTCATCCACCGCACCTGGCGTGCGGTGGATCAAAAAATACTGGAAAATACATGTTTATTTCAAAGAATTTTCGCATTTATAATAGAATGAGGTCTCAAAACATTGTACGGTTCATCTGGGCTACGAAAGTTCATAGAATATAATATGCCTGCGAGTAACGCATTAAATATTGATGGACCTTCGCTTAAGTTTACAGAAGTTTTGCTGTGAGATTAGCGAAAACACGGTAATTAATATTTCCACATATCCGCTGTATAGAGCCCACGCACTGTGTATTATATATGTGAGTGCTTTTACTCAAGGAATAAATTATAATATCAAATCTACTCACATGCTGTGGTTAGTAGGATCTAGCGCGAACTTTGAAAATATCATTAAATGAATAATTAATAAGAGGAATGTTTTAGTACAATGATAAAAAATATAATATCTAGTATTTCTCATTCGATATCCACGTTTTAATTTCTGATTTATATACTCAAAAAACCAGAGTATCTGAAGTCAGTAGCTAAACACCTAATAATTAGAGGCGTGTATTTCGTATAGGCACATAAGCACTCCCTACATAAAAATATATATGTATATTGCTAGAAATCAATCTATACTTTCAAAAATACGCGCGAAGTTCTAGGTACGAGTCGCAGCGCCACGCGCGTCCCACCGATCGCCCTACAATAACGTGTCAAAAGCAGGAACTAAGAATGCAAATGTAATATTCAAATATTGACTGTATTCTACACAAAAAATGTACATGTGTGCGCATGGGCATTCAAGAAAAGACTCGTTTGGGTTAGTGTCGCAAAAGGCCGTGTCTATCGCTACAAATTGCAAATATAGCAACCAGTGTCATCTGTTGGTACCTCTATTGATTAGTACAACTTTACTAACGGTCGAAAAAAATATTGACATTTTATATATCCAGTAATTGGCTTGTAATATACATACAGCTTAGCCATTCTTAGCAAAAATTACAACGTTCGTGGTAATTTTTTAAGATACCAATTAATTTTATAATTTTCCTCTTGCCTGCCCTGATTAAAAACTCAGTGCACGCCACTGCTAATAATAACCATCATAACATTTACCATAGTACCTAATTCAGTTCATTATAACTTACAATTTTACACTTTTTGATAGTTACATTTATTTCATTGCCCTAGCTGCCGTTCCTGTCCCAATTTATAGCTTCTAAAGTTATGAAGGTAAGCATAACCATAAGGTATTTAGCGAATATAAATAAGAAATGAGGACATGGGAATCGATTAAAAAAATAAACTTGTTTTTTGTCAGGGTTACAAAAATGGGCGTACAAGTTCCTTGCCGAATTTACGTATTTTTCTATTATCGTTTATTTTCTTTCTTAGGGTAGGCACAGCTTTTCATCATTTGTGGACTGCACGCCACTGGTCGTTACACCTTCTCGCAACGTTTGGATAGCGATATAGCTCCCCGGGTTTTACACTTTTACATGCACAGTAGAGTCGAAAAGAACTCCCCTTTTTTTTGAGGTGTCACATAATTTTTAATATATTCATGACCAGTTGTTTTAGGCTTTCGGTTACACAACGCTCTGTCACCCCCCAGTTCGTTTCGCCTTCTAATGGTGTATACTCGTAGAGTGTGTCCGTTCCACACTCCCACGTTATCCCGCCCGTTCCGATACCGCAACTGCGGGGCTGTGCGGCCGTGATACTCCAATGTACGTGGTCAGCGATGTATCCTTGCGCTGTCACATCTGAACAGAATATATTTTGTGATACATGCTTCGGATTCCTGAAATCCGCTGCGTTATTCCCCCTCCCTGTAAACCCGTTGGAGGATACAAATATTTGAAAATATACCTTTAAACCAAACTGCATGTTATTTGTCTAGTTGTGTCTCTATCATTTTACTTTGAAGAGTACCTACCCTGCCAATAGAGAGTATTTCAATAGAACTATGAAATTTTATGGAATAATTTTTTATTTTTTATATTAATACCGCACAAGAGTCCCAACTGCTCCCAACCGTCTGGAGCCAGTGAGACTATGGCATTCCCAATTGGGGAATGTTGTGAGGCTGAAGGTATTGGGGAGGGGAAGGAGAAGGGGAAGAGGGAGGTGGGGAAATACCTGGCTATTCTGATTTGGTCACCAAACACGGCTAAAAGCCACCTCAAGCAACGTTTCAATTCTGAATGGTGGTCTTTCACCAGGACAATACTGAGAATATCTTCCACTCTGGAACGTGCACAAATATACTACACATTATTTTTAAATTAATTAATTGTGAAACGACACAAATTAATTAAATAAAATTTACTTGCGCACGCCAGGATTTGAACCCGCGACCTTCGGATTCGTAGTCGGAGCCTTACCCTTCTACCATGGAGGCCGTCAAATTTGTATAGGTACATTAAATTTTTGACTAACGACCTCCA
>JAHDVE020001980.1:0-19947 GCA_022606495.2 Halesus radiatus | reverse complement strand
GGTTAGGTTAGGTAAGGTACACGTCAGTATAATGAAGTAAGCAATATCCATAACTCCCAACAATGTACCGTTTGTGATAGTAAAGCGCATTGATGTATAATACCACATCAATGGTCAAACATATCACGTGTAAAAGTACGATGAGGCAAAAGGGGAATAAATCGCATCTAGTAATCTTCGATTTGAATAGAATGAAAACAAAACTCTGTCCTCGTACCTAGCCCAGAACTGAAGAATAACGTAAGTATAACACGGAGTTCGCATTTTGTCTGCCGGATTTTTTTTTTTTTTTTTTCGATTTACGTAATAACAAATTGCATGGCTAATAATATAAGACATTTCGTAGTGTTCTTTATAGTTCTCCTCACTAGGGGTTCCTATGCTGCGGCAGACTAGGTTTTATTTATAACTGATTGTTGTAAGCTCTTTTAAGGATTTTGAAATCATTTGCATATTCCGCTTTGTTTTGTTTTGTTTGTTTTTTTAATTTTTTTGTTTTTGTTTTTGTTTTTATTTTTGTTTTTGTTTTTGTTTTTGTTTTTTTTTTTTTTTTTTAGTTTTTTATAGTTCCTTTGTCCAAAAGCAGTTTTAAATTTGGACATATTCATAATGCCAAACTATGAGAATTAGGTTACTTTGTTTTTTTTTTTTAATATTCCACTGAAATATTCTAGGTATTTTGGATGTTAGGATGTATTTACAAAACCCTTTCGGGTTTTAGATAATTGTTTCATATGATTTGTGGTTGCCGATTGCCATTCTAATATACTAATATACCGTATTCGAGTTGGGAGAGAATATTATTCAATCTTTGGTCGTTCATGAAGTGTCATTTTGTAAGGTGGACAACATGATACCGACGGCGGTTCATCCGCATACATTTACAATATATGAAAAAAAGTTACCCACTTGAACAATGGTAAAAAACCAAAATATGATACAGAATCTTAAAAAACTCGATTTATTCAGTTACCAATGTGTTTAAAAAAATGATAAGTTTATCGATAGTGAGTGTGTATCGTCCTCCATAACCTAGACCCGCCAACAAACAGGTGAAGTAGCTTAGTAAGCAGAGTGCCTTGAGTGCTCCCGTGGATAGTTAATGCGGAAGATGCTGTGCAAATAGGTCCAGCCAGAGGCTGTATTCACATCTCATGAATTTTATTATGGTACAATTATTTTACGAGATGCCTAAAGCTTAAAGCTAAAATAAAATAAACACAATTGCACGAAACGCCAACAGAATATGATTTCGTTAGTAAAGTTGTACTAATAAATAGAGGTACCAACAGATGGCACTGATTGCTACATTTTCTGGGAGTGGTAATATATTTGTACCGAAAGGCACGGCCTTTCAGACACTAATACAAACGAGTCGTCCTTTCAATGAGCATCCCGCTCACATGCATATTCTTTGTTTTGAATGAAGGTAACATTTTAATATGACGTGTGTGTCATTTTGCATAATTAGTTTCTGCCTGTAACACAGTTATAGTAGTGCGTTCGGTTGCGGTATCTTTTGTCTAGGACTTTTGGAAAAGTATTTTTAAATGCTGTAGATTTTATTATTCTGTAGAGTTCCTACGTCAACGTCCTAAACGACGATACCGCCCTAACTATAAACCGGAAGTCTGATTATCTCTATGTTTGCTGTCTGGAATCTTTTAGGTCAATGAAACTTATTTCAGTTCGCAATGTTTTTCAATCGTGAGTCTTTGAACCTGGCTTTCAATTATAAAAAAATAAAAATAAATCTTTAGAAGAAAGAGCGTTGCATTGAGAGATAAAATCATATCTTGGCCGAAGCCGGGTAGTAAAAATTTATCGGCCGTGCTGTCAGCTGAAGTGTATGAGCGTTAGAATTATATGTAAGATAACTTTTAGCCTCTATTCCTCCACATGCATTTACTTCAACCTCATAAAACTTGTTGCATAAAAACTTTCTGTTTAGTTACGTTGTCCAAATGTCGATCATATTTATTACGCACGTCCGAAGACGTCGTTATTTTTGAACGAGCGTGGAAATCTTATGCAGTCATCCGAGTGAAGCTTTCAAACCTGGCGCCAAGGCGAGGGGCGGCACGACGCAGGCGCCGGCGCCGGATCGATGTGGCCTGCACCGGCCCACCCTCTCCCGACCACCCACCCGCTCCCCTCCCGGCCAGCCGACAAACAGCCCCTACGTACATTAGTCACGTCGCAGCAGCCACAACAAATGCGTCGGACGCTCTTCCGTCGCGAAAAACCAACCAAAACCCAATCCTAATTCAGCCGGTTCGATCATTACTAAATACCACCTGATTGGGCGTCAACGCTTCAGATCGCGAGCAAATGGCAAAAAGTACAAAGCTATTGCGACGTAAAAACATAACTGCACTTTTTCTACGTGGATGAAATAAATTTCCGACAAGCGACAGTAACCTCGTTGCATCGAGCATTCAAACACTTGACAGATTTTCTCTTGTAACAATAATTGAAGTAAAGCATTCCGCAATAACACTGCGACAATTCCGAGCATAAGTGTTTTGGTTTCTTGTGCCTAAGTGGTCGGGGTCGTTCTGTTTCGGTGTTTTGACGGTCATGGAGTAGAGTGTTGTGAGGTGTTGTGCAAGGGAGAAGTTCGGAGTTTCCAGGTTGTGGTGCACCCTGTCCACAGGGCTTACCCACCAGCCTATACGATTGAGGGATGGATGATTGCAGTAATCTAATTTATGACGAAACTGGTGATATGGTAAGATCCCTTGTGTAATCATTAACCGAGTTTGTTCATTGTGCCGTCTATCATAACCACGAACATTATTATTTGCTGCGCATTAATGCGGCCGACGTTACGAATAACCGCATTTGACTTATCATAATATGATCGACTTGAAACTTTCTGTAGATTGGAGATTATATAGAATTCTGTGAACGAGCCTCCATTATATTTAGTTTTCAAGTGAGCTTTAGATTTTGATATTGGTAGCACGCTCTGTGCGAATTCGTCTAGTCACCTACAAGAATAAAACTTACCTTTAAATTATTAGTATTATCACTATTAAAACTTTCCATTCTATTCTGATATCTATCAATGGCCCATTTTTCGCAATTTTAAGAACACCGTTGGTTTTATCGTTTGATTGTAAAAGTTTTTTTTATTACGACGCGAAAATACACAACAACCTCGGATTTACTGCCTCAAGTAGATTATAAATCTCATTTATTTTGGTTGCGGATAAGAATGTCTACATAAAAGTGTGGATTTTGTCTTTTGAAAGTTGTTTAAATTTAACGAAGCATATCAGAAATTTATTAAAATCATTAGTTTTTGACATTACTTCGTTTATAGATGACTTTTCATGTCGGTACCGGCTGATAATTTGGTTGTTTCGAATCTTATAAAGATTTTGTTTGGCTCAAGTTGTGCAATAACAGATTAATAATAAATTAATAGAGAAGCCTTTCATCTTACAGTCATCATTATTCTTATTTGAATTTAGGCTAAGACAAAGGCAACATTATGATTATTTTGATCCACATTTCCTTTTATGAACTCCCTCAACCTCCCACTACATTATTATGTATGGCATCGTTGAAACATGTTACAAAAGAAAGTTTTATTTATTATGATCTGTAATTGATCGGGAAATATTATGTAAAGGAAGATTTTGTGCAATGTTGCTCACTCTCAATAATAGTACACACTATAAAAGAACAATAATTAATTACGTATTACGAAAACAGCACCAGTTGAACAGATCTACATCATTATGTAAGCAGGACTCTTTTTGATACAAATCATCATGTGAATGCAATGCGCCTATGAATGAATGCCTATATCACATACAAGACTATTTCGTTATCATTTCCATTAATTAATTGGCCACTTTGTGTAACTCATTAGTCACATTATTGTGCAGAATAATCCTATCTTGAATGACAAATTTTCCATCTATTTCGTCTACTTATACAAACACAAATATAAAGAAACGTTAAATGTGTTTGTCGCTAATATTTCGAGTATTTAATTGTTCTAAGAGTACTTTTCCCGACATCACACCACAGAATTTAAAAAATCAAGGTATTGTATCTTTGGGGAAAATTGTTATAATTTAATCGATTTGCTTTAAATCTTACCTGATTTTATAACAATTAAGTAGTCCGCCGGCGATTTGCTAGAATAAAGTGAGCTTAGTTCTCCGCATTCTTATGACGAAATGAATATGACATGTCTAGCGCGTACTTGCGCAAATTTTCAGCAATGCTGGAATCTTCATTGATTACACAACTACCCTTAGTGTAAGGCTGTTGGAAGATATTCAAGGGTAAAAGCCAGCTCCGACAACATGGCGTTCAGTGGCGCACCCATGGGGTGGGGGAATTTGTCAATCAATCAATCAAAGCGTAAATAAACGCGTAAAAAGTTTGTCTAGCGTTGTGATTCAATGTTTTATAACCTTGTTCCATCGTCTATCGTAAATTTTCTCACAAATGGAAAGCTCTAGAAAAGTTCAGATTATTTTGTAATAAGTTTAAGTATTCATCAACAATTATTAATATATTCAAATAAATAAATAGGATTTTTTTAAACTTTCTCATTTATTCATCGTCATTAATTCTCGTGTCATTTCTTTTTTCAATCATTTGCACAATTGGTGGTAATAAATTATTTTGAAGTTAGGTAGTGTGCTTATATTTTTTTTGCACACAGGTAATTAAGCATTTTAGAAACAAACAAAAAACAGTCAATAACCAAAACATATGTTGTCATTCTTAGCTTTCACATCTAGTTACTTTTCATTAATTTCACTTTGTATAATACGTAAATTATGATAGGAGGCTACTTCTGTATTTTAAAAACTAATGAATGGTTATCCGTTTTCTCATATTCCCGTATATTCTATAATTTGCAAGAATGGATACGCCACTGACGTCAATAAAATTGTCCGATTCCATGAATGTTTAATGTAACTGTTACAATTTGCGATCGTAAAGCTTTTTTTAACACTATTCGCCTATTTGTTAGCTTTTTGCTTATCTCATGTTGGCATTTCTCGGATGATTTCACCCCGAATGGCCAAAGATCTTGTCCAATATAACGATTTTATTTTATTTACTGCTGTAATTCCATCCTTCCAATTATTATTCTCTTATTCTGGACGGCAACTGCCATGTCTCTTCCACAGATGTCGCCTAGTGCGATACTCTGCTCGAACTTCCAGTAGTCTACATTAGTCCTACTTTCATGTGCGCTGGGGAAACCTTCTCCGAGCGAGTTATTGACCTTTTTACACCATTAGTGCTGGTTTTATAACCATCCGTTCGTAACGCTTGATACCATTTTTAACTAATATTTGGTCTACCGCCCGATTTCGCCGTTTTATAAACGTTCGTCAGATTACCGGTCGTTCGACAGCTGTCAGTTTTTGCCCGACGATCGTTTATTTGAAACCGTGCACGATTTTAATTAAAAAGGCAATATATAATTTGAGTTTGTGAAATGGATTCCTTATCGAATAGTGAAAGTGATGACGAGGGAATGGAAATTATTTAAGATAAAAAACTGATTGATAACGGTCCGTTAACGAAACGGTTCGTTACGTAACAGAAATTTGGTAGTTCTTTTATAAAACTGACCCTAAGGGTTTTTATGATGCCATCTTTCACTTTTTACTAGTTGTGTTTACAATTAAATTTTCCATATCAAAGGATATATTAAACTACATATTAATGACTATTTTTTTAATATTTAAATAATTGTGAATTAATGACTATTATTTAATATTTAAATAGTTGTCAAGGGAAAAGATTTAGTTTTTTATGACCTTTTTGGGAATGCAGGTGGAGTTTTTTTTTGGAAATGAAGGAGTGAAGCTGGGTTTTTTAGATATCCATGTTGTGGGAGGGAGGAAACACAAGCAGAAGAAATAGTATAAAGGGTGCTTTAATGTTTTAACATTATCTAACATGTTTTTTTTAATTTTCCATCTCAAAATTGTGGATGAGAAAGAATGCATTGTGAGTTAATTGATACTTTAGACGCAATGACAACAGCGTTTACACATTCAATTTTCAAACTCACTTTTTATATGAATACCGCACAAGAGTCCCAACTGCTCCCAACCGTCTGGAGCCAGTGAGACTATGGCATCCCCAATTGGGGAATGTTGTGAGGCTGAAGGTATTGACGAGGGGAAGAAGAAGGAAAGAGGAAGGTGGGGAAATTCCTGGCTATTCATATCTGGTCACCAGACGCGGCTAAAAGCCATTTTAAGCAACGTTTCAATTCTGAATGGTTGTCTACCAGGGCGATACTGAGAGTATCTTCGTTTTAATGTCGGGTAACTTAATGAAAATGCAACTCTAGATTGTAGTGATATATACCTACTTTTACTTTGCGTATACGAAATCAAACTTGCGACATCGGGGAATTAAGTCCCTTGAAAGATTGGAGTCTCAAGTGCAGGCATTTCGATTTGTATAACATAACTATTGGTAATCATTTTATGTTCTTCGTCGACAGAAAGACGCTAATCGTAAATATCGACTGAAACTCAAAGCTCCACAACAGCTAAGAAAGATACTTAGTTTCAAAGTCTCGTTCATGGACACTCGTTTAAGTTATCCAATGCAATATCAGGCGTTCTTTACTGTTCCCTTCTAGACATAATATCCACTTTAACATCCCCTTCTACGAGTATTTCGTTTCAACTACCCGAGACGGTAGCTTTGAGATATTATCTCGCTAATTAAAAAATAATAAAGCATTAAAATATTGAAATTAGAATTACCTTATTGGACGCACTTCACACTTTACACTTCATTGCAATATTAATCATTGAAAATAACATTAACAACTATGGAACAGAAAAATACACAAAAAAAAGATAAGGTTGTAGGACCGTATGGTATTCATTCTAGACTTGTAATAAGTCAAAAAGCTGTCCCGAAAAAGTAAAATAAAATGATTAGGTGTATTCAAGACACCCATATACATGGGAAATAATTGAAAAACATATTAATTATTCTCAAGAGAAGTACGACATTAATAGAAATGACGGAATTCAACAAGGTATCGTTAGACCGAATGATAGAGATGCAAGTCCCGGATAGACTAGAGGGTCTGAGTTCGAGTCTCAATCTCCACCATACCTATTTACTTTCTGTGTCTTCTTCTATTTTATATTTTCATTGAGAGTTATTGACGTTATTTTTAATCCGAATACATCGAATAAACAACATTTTGTTATCATGGCTTGTTACTGTTTAAACTATAAACAATTTGATTGAAATAAATATTTTTTTGTATTTTCATTTAGGGAAAGTTTCCAGACATAATTTTTCTCCATTATTTTAAAATATTAGTAATTAAATGGCACATAGCCAAAATAAACACAAAGGTTTAAGAACATAAGAAGAGAGTTTAACAGAGATGACCTATGTGACCTGTCTCCAGACAGTTGACCTTTTCTTACTTAATCCCCTTAACTTCTTCCGCATAGACCTTTCAATTGATTTTCTGAAGCAACTATAAATTTTGTTTGGCTTCTCAATTTGCACAATTTATGGAAGCAGTTTATTTCCAAGAATGTTTATTAATACAATGAAAGATTTTCCCGTTCGAATAAACACACATGACTCTAAGATATAATTACCTACATCTTATTGTTGAACATAATTATTTTTCTTCTCTCGCTGGTTTCCTTCTCCGACAAAAGCTGCAGATTTTATTGTATTAATTGACTCTTTTAGGATACAGAGATTTCCAGGCTGTTTTGTGCCTCGTTTTCCAAATAATTGCCATAATATGAAATAATTCACAATTTTCCATCCACTGTTAATTTATCTAAAATTCCAAGTCAAACAAACTTCACGCCAAATGACATGGCCTTATAACTACTATTTAACGTCATCTGTCATATTACTAGCGGAACAACAACCGCACCAGGAACTTTTAATCAACCATATAACTCGGTAGAATAATTCGTTTTCAAGGTCTGAAATCGTACAAACTACAGGCAAAGCATGAAAGGAAAATCAATAAAACATTTCACCTACAAAACAAACCGTCATAATGGAACGCTGACAATTAAACGTTATACAACAATGATTGTATATTTAATACTGGTTCAAACTCCGTGCCCTGTGGTATCCCGTTTAAACGTTGTTTGTAATGGTTGTTTACCGGAATCAATCAATTCAAAAAGGCACTTATAAATTATTAATACCTTGTTTGCGAATCGGCTATCGTTCAATTCAATGACCACAACAGTTAGCCATCGGGCATTTTTTGGGAAACAATAAAAAAAACTTGGGTTTGATAAGTAGTTAATTATTATTGGTGAAATGGAGATAACCACAGATTGTGAACCGGCGTAATGTCTGCTTACTGTTATGATTTATTTGCAACTCATGTAAGAATCTTGTTTTATGGTGAAGAGTCATCATTTTAATCGTCTAAATCGTTGACATTTAAAAAACACTAATTATTTTTAATTATTAATCATCAAATAATGCTTGGATAAACTTTACTTCGGCTCAGTTTGAAATTCCTTAGCCATATTTTGCACAGTTTTGTCATGTACATCTTTGTATTTTTTTTTTGGGTCGTGTCATTTCACACTCAGCAACGTGCTCTTCGGAGCATCTTGTGCTCCAATGGCCTGTTCGCGCAGAGAGTTTCAGATAACATATAGCGTTTCTAGTCCCTGAGTATAAAGGGGTGATTTTTTGGTGCATTCTCAGAAAATATTATCATTTCTCATGAGGGGGGGACATGATCAACCCTAAGGGGGAGTTACATTACAAATACACCTGCAAATGTTTTGGGACTATTGAACCTCTGCCTAAAACAAGGAGACAAATTCAAAGGAAAACACGTACTTTCCAGCATTTTAATAATGGAGTAAATAATTATACGAGTTGGTTAATATTTTTCACAACTGTCAACCCTTTTAGATCGTGAATAGCGTGTTAACACGCAACACTGCGAAACTGGTTGAATTGTTGATAAAGTATGGAGCAGCTTTTTTTTTAACTATTCACATATTTCCACATTCATTGCCATGGTTCAAGTGTGGAATTCTACTCGTACGTTCTACTTTTAGTTTAACGTAAGCAAGCAGGTACTCATGCACAGTGGCGTGCATACAGTTTCTAATCGGGGTAGGTAGTAGGAAAACAGCGAATGAATTGAAATTAGTTTTTTATTCGCGAAGTATGGCTAAGCTGCTGGATGTAGCCTATTGGATTAGGATATTATCATTATTTCTTTAGCAAAGTTGTTCTAATTAATAGATGTACCAACAGATGGCACTGCTTGCTACATTTACTGGCATTGCCGAAAAGCACTGCTTTTTAGATACTAACACAAACGAGTCTTCCCTTGATGCGCATTACGAACACATTTATGTTTGAATGTATCGAATAAATTCAATATATGAACATAAAGTGTACGTTATTTTGCATAGTTAGTTCCTGCCTTTGACACGTCCGGCCGGTGCAGTGTGGGGCTGCGTTTCGTGGTTGGTACTTCGCGCGTATTTTTGACAATAATTTTATACATTTTAATATTATTTATATTTTATGCGAGTAAGCCAGGGAGGCGGTGCTTATGTGCCTATATGGACGGCGCTCCTCTGCTCACGTAAGACCAGCTTCAGAAAATCAGTAGTTCAGCACAGTGTATTTTCCGTCTACTAAAATCTTTAGAGCATTTTTTTTTTCATTAACTCCATACAGGAGACCCATGGATGCTGTGTGGAGGGTCTTTTTAAGGAAAGAAAGGAGAAAGGAAAAGGGTATGAGGGGTGGGTAGTAATCGGGAGGTCAGTGTATTCAGGAGTGCCGGACGTATTAATCCATTCCTCCCACTACGGTGCAAGACGATGGATCGAGAGAGTCCGTCTGGGGAGGTCAAAGGTACTCCTTCAACCGGCCTCTCCTGATTCGGCTCACCACATACTCGTAGTTGGTAGACAGACGCGTCCGCCGCCAAGACCTCGACAAACCTCACCTCATGAACCTAGGCATCCTTCCTAAGTCCAATTATCCAATTAATGGTCCCCGGGGCGGCACCCGATACTCTTACCCGCCTCCCCAATTGAAAAGTGAGTTACTAAGTTACTTACAAACATAGTATGAAACTAACTAAGCCGACAGTTCAGCTACATTGTTAAAATTTAATTTGGTAGATTTGTTTCCTCAAAATACATTAAATACAGTAATATTTTCACCACAATATTATTCATTATAATCTAAACAGTAATTTTTTTTAATGGTTTTTAGTTAATTTTCAGAATTCGTAATATACAGGAACCCCAAATAGTTATTTCGAGTAAACATATAAATGGTATTTCACTGTTTAAAGTTTGTTGGGCAAATGATGAAATAATTATATCTATAAAAATGTAGATGATATTTCACTGTTTAAAGTTTGTTGGGCAAATGATGAAATAATTATATCTATAAAAATGTACATGGTATTTCATTGTTTAATGTTTGTTGGGCAAATGATGAAATAATTATATCTTTAAAAATTGTGATGGTATTTCACTGTTTAAAGTTTGTTGGGCAAATGATGAAATAATTATATCTCTAAAAATGTAGATGGTATTTCACTGTTTAAAGTTTGTTGGGCAAATGATGAAATAATTATATCTATAAAAATGTAGCTGATATTTCACTGTTTAAAGTTTGTTGGGCAAATGATGAAATAATTATATCTATAAAAATGTAGCTGATATTTCACTGTTTAAAGTTTGTTGGGCAAATGATGAAATAATTATACCTATAAAAATGTAGATGGTATTTCACTGTTTAAAGTTTGTTGGGCAAATGATGAAATAATTATATCTATAAAAATGTACATGGTATTTCAATGTTTAAAGTTTGTTGGTCAAATGATGAAATAATTATACCTATAAAAATGTAGATGGTATTTAACTGTTTAAAGTTTGTTGGGCAAATGATGAAATAATTATACCTATAAAAATTTGGATGGTATTTCACTGTTTAAACTTTGTTGGGCAAATGATGAAATAATTATATCTATAAAAATGTAGCTGATATTTCACTGTTTAAAGTTTGTTGGGCAAATGATGAAATAATTATACCTATAAAAATGTAGATGGTATTTCACTGTTTAAAGTTTGTTGGGCAAATGATGAAATAATTATATCTATAAAAATGTAGATGATATTTCACTGTTTAAAGTTTGTTGGGCAAATGATGAAATAATTATACCTATAAAAATGTAGATGGTATTTCACTGTTTAAAGTTTGTTGGGCAAATGATGAAATAATTATATCTATAAAAATGTACATGGTATTTCACTGCTTAAAGTTTGTTGGCAAATGATGAAATAATTATATCTATAAAAATGTACATGGTATTTCACTGTTTAAAGTTTGTTGGGCAAATGATGAAATAATTATATCTTTAAAAATTGTGATGGTATTTCACTGTTTAAAGTTTGTTGGGCAAATGATGAAATAATTATATCTCTAAAAATGTAGATTCTATTTCACTGTTTAAAGTTTGTTGGGCAAATGATAAAATAATTATATCTATAAAAATGATGACAGCCATCTTGTCTGACATTGTTTGGGGCCTTTTTTAAAGACGATATTGCGGCCCTCAAACCCAGGCGCCAGGTGATCGGTGATCGTTACGCCACTTAAAACTATGCAATTAAAAAAAAGCCATTATCGGAAACATTGCAGACATAAAATCAATAAACTTCATGTTACACAGTTTGTTAAATTTGCTACTAAGTCTTATTTCTCAGGCAGTAAAGTCCAGTTTTAATAACATCATCCTGTAAAAGTGGTATGCATCCGCTGTAACTTTAATATGAGCACACCATAGAATAAAGATGAACACAAGAAATGCGATGTGGGCGTGTTTCATAATCCAAGAGTCTGGCCATTCGGGCTTTAAATTTATAATACAAAAAAATATTTCATATCGATCAAACGGAATGGCAATATGCAATGCGGGCAGTGTAAGAGTGACAGCATGCTATATGTGCTGTATTTTCATTGGCTCTCTCGGTGCTAGAACCAAAAGGGAATACGTGGCTTTCATTCAAATCTACATGGAAGGGATTTCTAATGTGCATTATTTATTCTATGGGGTACACAAAATACGTTTTTGTTCAAAGTAATTAATGTTTATTCTCTCTGTAAATTGGATTAAACTTATTTAATGTATTATAATTATAATTAAAAATCAGCACAGTAACTCAAATCTATAAAGTACTGTGTCTCTCAACCTCTAAAATTTAATTGTTCACCTCATGTGGTCAATGGACTTGGTCATAATATTGCAAACTCGCGGTCAATGATCTCTGGAATTCACGCGTCAGAATGTAATATGTCAGAGCGGTGGGAGCTAAAGCTTAGCGCCCAGATGTTATAGGGACGTGGTGTAAATAAAATTTATTCAGAATATACGAATTGAATAAAACAATCGCCTCGGTGAGAAAACTACCGAAATGCCTCCTTCTGTATTTTTTAATTAGTGTGTTATTTAAATTTCTCGTTTTATTTTTTAAGTTTGTTCGTTTTTTTAATAATGTTTAAGTTCTACCTTTTTATCGAAAGTGGTGCTTGTAACAGAGATGTTTCAACGGAGCTCTCAGCAATAGGATCGTGTGTTAAATTTGTTTTTTGTATGAGTGCTACACAAGAGTCCCAACCGTCTGAAGCCAGTGAGACAGTGTTGGGGCTGAAGGTATTGAGGAGGAGAGGGAGATTGGCAAGAGGAAGCTTGGGAACTACCTGACTAAAGTATATATCACTCTGGAACGTGCCGTAAATATACTTTGTATTATTTTTAATGAATAAGTTATGAAAAAAACACAAATTAATTAAATCGTAACCACTCAACTACGTAGAATGTCAGTTTGTTGTGTGTTGTCAGTTTGTCACAAATTGCAGAACATCTTAACATCTTATAGAATGGCTAAATCAGAATACCGAGGTACCTAGGTACTTTACGGTATTTCCCTTCTATTTCTCCGTTCCACCCCAAACTTCTTTCCGCCTTAAAAAAATCTCAATATTGGAGGTTCTTAATCTTCTGCGAGGTTCAAATAAATATAGTTAAAAATGGAATCTTTATTATTTGTGAGGTCCGAGAGAATTTTCATAATACCAGTCTGATTTTTAATCACCAAATTTATATTGAAATTCCCTTGAGGTGATGATACACAATATTACTATAAAAGTTAACGCTTGAACTGTCCTTGTAATCACGTCTAGCCCCGTAACAGACAGTGTTACATGTTCAAAGGTAACCCACGCAAGATGATCCTAGTAGTTCACAGGAATTCAAAAAAAGGCGAGGTTAAAAAACCATTAGCTATGCTGTGGGCTTCGTGGCCGATTTGTTTGCCTTTGGATCTGAGAAAAACGTGACTTGAACAAAAAAACGCATCAAAGGAATTGTTTCTCGGCTTTAAATCCTTACCACGTTCAGAAATGTAACAAATTGAGGATTCGTTGACCTGCTGACGAAGTGTTGTAATATGCAGACTGCAGACTGCAGTGGCATAGTCAAAAAATTTCAGACCCTGGACAAGCTTGAAAAGTTTCTTATGATTATTACATAGTGCCCTCATTATGCAAACTACCAAAACTTTATTGAATCTGTTCGAAGAGCCTTCATTAAGATAATATCCTACAAAACTGGATCATGCAAAACTCTGTAAAATTTTAAAATACTTAAAGTCTAACTAACAGGCCTAATGTAACAGACTTGTGCTTATACAAAGTATTAAACAATATATTTGAATCAGAACTATTTTCTAAAATAGATCTCAATGTAAGAATCAGACCACAAAAAAATTAAATACTTAGATTAGAAATATTCAACAGCATTTGCATTTTCAACCCCTCTCTTGCATATGTCGTCTGTATCAATCATGATGATCAACTAAATTGACATATAAAAATCTTAAATGGGATGTTTACTTTAAAATTTAAAACATACTCGTGAATTGTTATTTTCATCGATTATCCAATGCTCAACGCATTGTGAGAACATTTTTTAAATGGATTGACGACCTTACTTTTATTTTGTTTCATAAAAATATAAATTTTAAAAAATTATCCATTATTTTTTAAAGCAATTATGTAAACGCCAAAGACAATTGCATTGATTCAGTAAAATGTTTATTTTTGTACATTTTTAATGTCTCTCTGGAGGCATCCTTTGCTGACGTTACGCCACTGGTAATAAAGTAGGGCTACTACTAATAATTTATGCAAAACTCCCTTTCCCAAATAAATCTTATTTTTCATAAGCAAAAAGCAAAGATTATTTTACATTTAACTAATAAACGAGAAACCGTGAAAAAAAAATTGTTTGCAAATCGTCTATTACTACTCGTAAACTTCTTCTCACCTTTACATTTTGCCACCAAATATGTTTTAATCATTGAATCGCAGCTACAACCGTATGATGGGTCGGATTTTATGTTCGCTTCTCTTTCAAGCCATTGGACTGGTTAAGGCCATCCACCGGCTAAAATTTTAACGAAATCACGTGTTCCTTATGCAGGTGGCGACAAGGTTGAAAATCCCGCTGTAAAATTCCATTTCGGTAAAAAAAAACATCACCAAAATGCGTGTTTTATTATATTATGTAAAGCTCAGACATAATTATTAAAATGTTTTACGGTCATATTCTAAAAAACTTAATTTACCACAGTGAACAATACGAAAATATGGGAAAAGGGGTTCATAAGTAGGAGATTTTGCGCTTTAAACATTTTTTTAATGTCTCATACTTTATTTTTTTCTATGCTTATAAAAAGACATACCAAAAAAATGCACAGTTAAATGAAAGGCCAAGGTGTGATCTACTTGCAGTATTTAATTCAATTATCTATGATATTTCTAGGCCAACAAATTCTCAAACCGAAAACAAACGATTTTTCATTACTTCCCATTGCATCGCCTTAATTTATTTTTGTATTCAACCCTTTTGAGGTTAGTAAAAATATATCTAACGGCAGCTGTTACGTGGGATTAATTAATCCCGTGATTATATAATACCTTAGAAGGTGTGACAGTAAATAATAAATAATATATCATCGCATTACAGAGAATCTTGAAATGTTAATTCTCTTGATGTTTGATTCAATCCACGTGTTACACGTGTAAAAGTGTGAATTCACGTGTAAAAGTGTCACAGAGTGATCTTAAAAAATAAAGATTAAAAAAGGAACACACACATATATCGTATAGTAAAACTCTATATTGATATCAACAAAATAAGTTGTTTTTAAGTGTCACCAATGTTCGCTATTGTCGCCAGTTGAGTGATGACTGATTGTTTGATTGTACAAAATTCCCTATTATTCCCTGTTCATATTGGAAGCGAAAAAGCTTCCAACGCCTTTTCATAGCGAACGACAGCCTCCAAAAATGCTGTCTATAGTCGCCATTGTTATTGAAAAGAAAAATAAATAGCTGACAAAGCTAAAAAAAAGGAGTTTTTTAAATCTCAGAGTGAATAAAGCATTTGTTCCATAACAATGAACGGATTGGTATCATAAAACGAAGTTGCAACATATTATATTATAACCGCGATCACACCAATATTGAATGAATACATAGTTTAAATCCTGTTCTATCTAGGAACATGTGTAAAGGTCAACCAATTAACCGTTTATTGATTTCATTGCGATCGCAATGGGAACCTTACGACCCCCCTGTTGTGTTTTTATTAAATTTGGGTTATCATGCTATATCTAGTTGTGATCAATGTTCATTGGTTTATTTCAATTAAAATTACGAAATACGTAAACAACAAAACATTTTTAACTGTTGGCAAATAACGAAGACAGCGGTTTTTGTATTGTAATTAAATCCAAGTTTTTTACCAATACGAAATAAAATGGGTATTTTATTTGAGGGCGATATAGTACCGCAAAGATGTTTTTTTAAGTGTTATTTAATCGGACCATACAAAATGTAGTGACTTCTTCAACGCACGAATTTTTAATGCAATTTATAGTAATTTATTCAGTTTGATTGTTTATATGTTTGAAATATTATGTATTATGTATAGTATCCTAACATAATAACACTATGGCATCTTTTTCACTTTTTCAAGTCGAGTTATTTCATTGTGTTAATTTTGAATATTTCACGAATTAATAGAGAACTGCTAACTTCTTCACAAGTTATGTATTCATAACTTTCACTTTGGCTACTTTACTCCATGAATGGATAGAGAACCTGGTGCCCATAGTATTATTAAAAAATATCGGTGCATCACACATACTCGTACTCAACACGTGTAGTTTAGTGTAATTTTTTAAATTTAAATCGTCTTTTTCTAACATTTCGGGCTTTTGGCATGGGTACTTTACAAAAATCACATTTTTTTTTAAATTCGGTTAATTTAATTGCATTATTATGCGACAAATAACCCACCAATATTGTTTAAAATCAATACTTAACATTGCATTGTTTTGTTCAAAAACAACTATGCAAATATATATAAACTTTTTTTACATGAATACCGCACAAGAGTCTCAACTGCTCCCAACCGTCTGGAGCCAGTGAGACTATGGCATCCCCAATTAGGAAATGTTGTGAGGCTGAAGGTATTTGGGAGGGGAAGGAGAAGGGGAAGAGGAAGGTGGGGAAATGCCTGGCTATTCAGATCTGGTCACCAAACACGGCTAAATGTTATTTCAAGCAACGTTTCAATTCTGAATGGTGGTCTTTCACCAGGGCGATACTGAGGGTATCTTCCACCCTGGAACATATGCAAATATACTATATATTATTTTTAAATGAAATAATTGTGAAATAGCACAAATTAATTAAATAAAATTTATTTGCGCACGCCGGGATTTGAACCCGCGACCTTCGGATTCGTAGTCGAGAGCCTCACCCCTCGACCATGGAGGCCGTCAATAATATAAGATATTGATATTTTTAAATAATGTCATTAGCTGTATGACAGCAGATCTGTCATCTCAGAGAACCGGAACCGCAATGAAGCAAAAAGTCTTTAAGCCTATAGATATGGATAATGTCTTGTCCTTAAAAAGATCCGGAACCGGGCCCCTTAAATTATCTTGATTATGGTCACATCCCCATTCATCAGTTGAGAAGATGGTCACTTCTCCATGAATCTACAGAGAATAAATATATGGAAACTTATTCATAAGTAAGACATAAATTATGCGTAGATACTTCTCCATGAATCAATAAAGAATCGTGACTTTATTACAACTCAATACGATGGAAACTTCTTCGTCAATCATCATAGAAAAAAATATGCTCTTTCATTCAGGAGTTCTCTTCGCGAGTTATACATTATACCATTTGTATTTAACAAGTTTTCATACGATTTAAAAATAATTGCTCCGTGACGAAATTATCATTGAGGTTAACAAATATGTCAATGATATTTGGTGTATTAACGCTATTTTGCTCTTTCTATGTTGTCTATTAAACAAATACGATTGTCTCCTTCATTGTATATCTCCTTGATATCTTTAAAATGATTTAAGTTCTTCTATCATATTAAGAATCTATTCTCACTGTAACAAAACTGTACTACTGTTTTTGTATCTCTCAACTCGTGTGATATTTACTGATATATTGATATTTTTATAATATTATTTTATTCCTTTTATGTAATATGAGTCTGTTATCACTATAACAAAACTGCTCTATTATTTTCAGCTAAAAAATAAATTTATAATAAATAGTTTATATTGTTCTATTATTGCGCTACCATTTTTGTATGATTATTTTATTTGTTGTTGTATTATATTAAAAAAAATGATCTAAACTCCTACTGACAAGCTACTTGCAGTAGCTTAGAGGGTACAAAAGCCCATTTTATGAAAAATAATATTTATACGAAAAAATAAATAAAAAAAAGTTAACCTTAAATATTCTGGTGAATTCTTCGGAAAACTCATTAAAAATAATATTAATATAATAATAATTGGATGATTTGTATAGCGCCGTTTTTGTGAAAAATCACCTCAAGGGCGCTGTACAAATATTACTTCCTATTCTTTATCTAATTATGTACAAACAGATACAGAAAAACATACTTACCTGGCAGGTCGCTTCAGATGAACACAGTTTTATTAGAAAATTTAAGTATAAAGGTGATAGTTTTACAGTTGCTATTTTATCCTCCTTTTCTATTGATGTTACATTATTAGAAGATTGGTGGCACAAGAAGAGTTGGTATTTATCGAAATATTTATAATTTTAGGACTGGAAAATATTTATTAAATTACCTTAAAAAGCGTAAGAAGCTTTTAATAGATATTAACATTTTTTTATTTATTTTTACACTTTTAGTTATTTACAGTGCTGCGGGCTATGGATGCGTGTTTCGAATATTGTTTAACTTCTTGATTCGGGTAGCTATGACTTTGGTTGATACTTGCTATATAAAAAAATGAATTTAAGCTAACTCCGCTGCTTGGCTGACGCTAATGCGCAAGTATAAGTAATTATTTTGATTCGTGAGGAAGAAATCGTAAGTCATGAATGCGAGCCAACCAACGACCAATATGCGGGCCTGCTGGCCTGGCATTCCATTCAGCGGAACACACGTATAAATAAATAGTAATTGTCACGGATGATCTCTACCGTACAATGTCCAATGAAAGGAAACGACGTAAACAAGTTGCATGTGCTTTTGAATGACTAAAACAAAAAGACAAACGAAGTCATCACATCGCGCGTTTGGGCCTTTTTATTGCTCGGAATGTTGTTTTGTGAAAATGTATTTTTGGTTTATTTTTTATGTGATGTGTCACCAGATTGCCAATTGACTGGAGCAAGTGAGACATCACTCAAGTTGGGCAATGTTTTTTTTTTTGTATTTCACTTTTTTTCCATATTAATAACAAAAAAGGCGAAATAATTTTATTTACGTGTAATTTTTTATTTTTTATAAAATGACATTATATAGCATTGGGAATTCACATCGACGTTATATACCTACTCATCTGAATCTAAAAACTCTACCTACTTCTCGAACAGACAATACATCACCCAATACCATTTTATTATAGTAGCTATTAAAATTATAAATACCTTAATAATACTACCCCCTAAAGTAATTCCCAAAGTCAATCGTTAATGTTCCATGGTCATTACTTAAAATATTATACTTATTTTTACATCGTCTAAATTGTAAACTAATCTATTATCCTCGAATACGCAAGATCCGCCAACTTTCCAAATGTAACGGAGCAATTCTTTGTAAGTATATTCCAAGCTCATTATTCCTACATCTCGCTTAATTCATTCTTCCTACTTGTTTGCTAGAGTACACTGCATGCCTAGTTTATAATTCTTACATCTAATAAAATATATAAAAAAAGTATCTGACTACTAAATATGCAACCCGAGCCAACAAGAAGGAGATCGACTATAATATGCAGTGAAGATGTAAAGGTATACTCGTATTCAGTGAAGAACAGCTAAATGGTCCCCAAGAACTAGTAACGTATTAGGTACGTAACAAGGGAGCTGACTGTGAGTGGATAATTTTGATTCAAAATAATACATTTAACTTATGTTGTGAGGATGAGATAATTGGAGGAGCGAAGAGTAAGGTTGTGACGTACCTGACTATTCAGATCTAGTCACTAAGCATAGCTAAAGCTAATTTCATCATCTCTTCAATTCGGAATTCTGAAGTGTCTTCTACGCACTATTGCTTATTATAGCATTCGCTATTTTTTCAACGCGATAATATTTTTAACAGGCACTTGATAAATAATTTTCCTTATCGTCCAAGTAACTTTTCTCCGTCTATTGGATAAGTCTCCTTCTCTGTTTAACGCACGCCCGAGAGCGAGATGGATAACGTGTTGAAGAAAAGACATACGTTTGTTTATAATGAAAGAGTAAACCCATTGCGAGAAAGAGAGATCAGAGAACGCTAGAAAAAGACAGAGACTG
>JAHDVE020001979.1:0-110379 GCA_022606495.2 Halesus radiatus | reverse complement strand
TTAGTATTTTTAACTAAAATGTATGTCATTCAATGGTTTTAATTCTGACAAATTAATGTGTCAGTAAATTAAATACTCAAATAAGAACGCCATTATATAATATTTTCTAATATTTGCATAAGCAATCATCATGTAATATGGCTATAAATTTAATTTATTTTATTTTTACACATCTTTCTATTAGAGGTACAGCAAAAAGGAAGAATTAAATAAGTGATTTTATTTCTGGTATTTTAAATAATACATGATATACTTGTAAATGCACACTGTCGATTTCCCGAAAATGTTAATAAATATACAATCAAAAATAATAAAAAATGTTCGCTTCCACTGACTTCCTGGGACGAGTCTTTACCCCCCTCCCGAACTGCCCTCATTCTCCTGACCATCATAGCAGCACCCGACTGCGGCTGTCTCGAGACAATTGAGTCAGTCGTCCTTTTGCTGTCGCGTGGGGTACCCGCGCTACTGTATATCGACGAACCGCAACATTTACGGAATACTAATTTCTAAAACTTCCATCTTCATACAAGAAACACAAGGGATATGTTATGAGTTTATGAGGAATTACATAATATTATATAAAAGTAAGGATATGAACGAAAAATGCATAAAAAAGTCTTTTAATTTCATCATTTCAGCCGGGTCAATCTGGACCCACCATCGCCGAATGTGTTTTATTTTGAACCTCCGGGTATTACGTGTTAAACACACATTTAAAAAATATATATTTTTTGTTTCTTCGTTATAGTTGTCGAATTTACACTTTTCATACGTTTATGTGCCGTATATATAAATAAATATCACTATGCAGGTTGCTAATTCAATGAATACCACAAATGCTTTAATTTAAAAATTCTATAAGGATATTTAGGAAAATGTATAAGGTTTCAAAAAGCAAAAATCGTCAAGCTGTAATGTTTAAATTCTATAAAATGCATCCAAAATGAATAAAATGTGTCCAGTTTGAAAACCATTGAAATCAATTTTGAACGTTTTACCTCGTACGAAATACGAATGATTTATTTATAAATTATTAAATTACTAATTAGGAAAATGTATAAGATTACAAAAGACAGTACTTCTAAAACTGTAACCTTTTAAATTCTGTACGAAATACGTACTAGAAACGTACGTAAATTCTAGTACGTATTTCGTACAGATTTTAAAAGGTTACAGTTTTAGAATTATTGTCTTTTGTAACCTTATACATTTTCCTAATTAGCCGTATAGAATTTATAAATAAATCATTCGTAGTATCATTCGTAGTGGAAGATACTCTCAGTACCACCATTCGGGATTGAAGCATTGCTTGAAATGGCTTTTAGCCGTGTTTGGTGACCAGATCAGAATAGCCAGGTATTTCCTCCACCGTCCTCTCCCCCTTCTCCTTTCCTTCCCCAATACCTTCAGCCTCACAACATTCCCCAATTGGGGATGGCTTAGTCACACTGGCTCCAGACGGTTGGGAGCAGTTGCAACTCTTGTGCGGTATTGATGCAAAAAAAAAGTATTTGTTGAGTTAGCAACCTGCAATGTGTACTTTTTTGGGTGCTGTAACTTTTACCGTAATTTATAGACTTAGACCAACATAATACATATATTCAGTGATTTCCTTGTGAGATTATTCGATACTTTCTAATATTTCGTTATTGATTAGCCAATGTTTTTTTTTTGCGTTAATACATATAGGTACCTTACCTTTTACATTAGACCTTTCGTAATGTTTTAATGTTCATATAAAAACAAACATTGATGCGATCCCCGCCATGTGAAACACCTTTCCATTTATTTGATATTTAAGGGGGAGAGGAACAACGGGGAGGGATTATTTATTAACTCAAAATAATGATAATATTATTACGCAATACGATAAACATAATCGCTTTAAAGAGAAACACATTTACATAGGCTTAGCATTTATTAATTTCTAATCAGAAATATGACTTTCTGGCTGTCCTACGAATGTTTCACAAAATATACTGAATATGCTCAAAATATACTTTAAAGATATATATATATTTTTTTATATGAATACCGCACAAGAGTCCCAAACTGCTCCCAACCGTCTGGAGCCAGTGAGACTATGGCATTCCCAATTGGGGAATGTTGTGAGGCTGAAGGTATTGGGGAGGGGAAGGAGAAGGGGGAGAGGAAGGTGGGGAAAGGGGGAAATACCTGGCTATTCAGATCTGGTCACCAAACACGGCTAAAAGCCATTTCAAGCAACGTTTCAATTCTGAAAGGGCGATACTGAGAGTATCTTCCACTCTGGAGCGTGCGCAAATATACTATATATTATTTTCAAATGAATTAATTGTGAAACAACACAAATTAATTAAATAAAAATTACTTGCGCACGCCGGGATTTGAACCCGCGACCTTTAGATTCGTAGTCGAGAGCCTTACCCCTCGACCATGGAGGCCGCCAAATAATCGCTGGAAAGTAATTTTCCAAACACAAAGGATGTATTTTAATTTTTTTCATAAAATGTGTTTTTCAAATGTAAATTTAAAAAAGCTTTGGTTAAGTTTATTTAAAGTAGACGTACCTACCGGAAAAGGATTGTAATTATTTTTCTTCACTTTTTAATATTTTAAGAGGAACGGCTGCGCCGCCTGTTTCATAGAAAACTTAATTTTGGATTTATGGCCAAAATACCAACCCATACTGAATGATATTTATTTTCATCAAAACGTATAGCAATATTGAGTACGGGCTAGAATTATTGTTATTTTTTCTTTTGAACTTGCAAAATAAAGGCCCCTAAAGGAATCGAATTTTTGAGATTTCAGTGGCAACTTAAGCAGTTATTTGGGCGCAATTGGTGATATAAAAATTCCGTTTGTTATGAAAATGTAATGAAATATAAAACAAAAATAAAAAGACTAAAAATAAGCCTTATGGTGGACTTAAGTTTAGATTAAAAACGACCAATTTACGTTGGAACATAATTTTGCTGTGTGTAATTTAAAATATAAACCCGAAAAAACCTTTTTTTTTAAAGGTGTTTTTATTTTATTTTCTATGATCATATTTACATAACAAATATGACAATTTTCATGATTTTATTTGTCGTCATTTACTTTGGATGGTTATTTTGGCCTCAAATCCATAACTAAGTTTTCTATGGCTTTCAAAATTAGTAATTCTGATTTGATTTTGATAAATGCTAAAGACATGTAATTTTTTTTTTACTTCATAAACATTATTTTTGTCGTATTGCGTAATAATGTTGTCATTATTTCGAATTAATAAATGATAACTCTCCGACGTCCCTCTGCCCCTTATATGAGGATATTATTATTTTAATAACGTCTTCGACATAACTTCTATCGTTCCTTTGTGTAAATACCTCTGGCCGATGCAAGGGCTATAAATAAGGATGGTATTGGAAGGCGATACGATATGATTGGGTGGTTTGGTCACGTACAGTGGAACGGGGAACAAAAAGGTGTCGCTTTTACGGCCTATTCAAAACTATATAAATAATATATGATTGTCTACTATCAGTTGCAACTTTTTTTTTCTTTGTTCTACTCTGAGAATTGTATCATTGCGATAATAATTTAAAAATAAAATTAATTACAATTACTTTTAACATAATATTACTTTTTTTTTATTAATTTCTATATATTTTTGACATTTTAAGGGAAGGTATAAGTATAAAAAACATACTTATATTAATTTATTTTTTCATAGTCCTCCTCATTAGGAGATCCTGTGCTGAGGCGAACTAGGTTTTGAATAAAGGGGTTTCAGCGACTTCTGTATTTCATCTTCAAGGTTTGAAGTAGGGTATTTCCAGTAATTTCTATGGCGTTGATTTGAGAATACTAGTCAGTTCTTTTTAGGTTAATTCCTCAAGCCAAGTTTTGCTGGACTTAATGCAATAATTGATTGAATTACTTTGTTTGAAATTAAGTGGGAGTTTGTGGTATAAATTTACCGCTTAAAATTCGGAGCTTCTTTGTCCAAATGTGGTATTACACTTAGGTACATAAAGCTTGTCTAGTTGCGTTGCTCTGGTATTATGATTATGAGGAGTCATAGCCAGTTTGTCCATTTTAAGATGATGAACTAGAACATTTTGGCAAAGATTTTTTGAACACTTGCAACGTAGAAATGTTTAAAAATTTCCTTTGTGAAGTCCTTATGGGGACCTTTAAATGGTCTTTATGATGCTTTTCTGAGTTGTATTTAGCAGTTTTAGGTAATTTTATGCAACTTTCGGGTTGGTTTATTACCTTCTGGAAGACGGATTACATTGTGTTTGTTTACTGAATCTATGGATTTTAATTGAATTCTATAGCAGTTATTGTCTTGGAAATATTTTACAAATCGGCCCATCAAAATGAACCTATTTATACGTAGATCATATAACTTTAGGACAATAACTGCTACAAAATTAATTTTAGCAAACAAAACAGAAATCACAGGGAAAAAATCAAAACCACAATAACCGATTGTTCAAATAAAAGCTGATACGATTGACATTATATATATTTTTTTAAACCCATATATTCAGGAAACAAACATAATGTAATACGTCTTTCAGAGGGTAATTAAGCAACCCTACGATAGTTTTAAACATTATTGTAAAGCAGTATCGTCAGAAATAAAATAAATTTCTCAGTCATAAATAAATACAATTTTAGAAAGCAATCTGACTCACTGCTGACATCGATGCTGTATAAACCATAGATTTAGTTTTAATCGTGCCAGTCTGACGATGCCCATGATAGGGTGAAACCGGTCCTGTTAAAAATAAGTAGGCGGAAAAAACTTACAAAGGTTTTTTAATAAAAAAATTATGTTAAAATGGAATTCCACCATGAGTTGACAGTTTCAAAATTAGATATAATATGACTTAAATATTTTGCAGTTTTTGATTCATTTTACCTAATATTGATTACGCAGGTTCCGGTGACTGGTTAATAGCTGAAAGAATTAATTGTATCAGGTTTCCACCCAGACATAGCGGGTACAGTTTCTCTGATAGCTAAGTCCTCCATTATTACACAAGCAACATTATGGTGATGGAAGCAAGATGAAAGCTAATTTTGTCAGGTCCGCATAACCAGTGGCGATTTTATTTAATGAGCAGTTGTCCAGTGAACTCCCAAAGAAAAATTACGGCGAACATAACTCACTTGGATCATCATATTACTGCAGTTTGAACAGCGCACCACTATATTATTTGCGATACAAATACCTAAAAAGCGCACGTCGACTCCATAGTAAAACAAAAAACATCAGTAGGAACACAACGATGCGTTCCAACGGTGCGAATGGTGGATCGCACTCAAGGAGCTAAAAATCTAGGGGATATTTCATACAATATGAATTTGAAACAGTCAAAACCGAAATTCGTTTTTTCCGTTCGCCCGATTAAGATTTTTTTTTTCTTCTTTTACCTCTCTTTTCTATTTCATTGTGTGAATGCCAATAATATTGTTCCAGTATTTAAAAGTTTATTTTATTTTTAATTTAGAAATGACTAATTCATAGTGGGAGTCCTCTTTAATATAACCCTTTTCAAATATAAAATCCCATACAGAGGTTTTTAATTAAAAAAAATGTCACATTGCTATATTTCGCAATACACAAAAATTTATCCGAATTTTGAATTATTTTTGTGGCAAGATAAATGTTGCAACATGAACTTATGCTTTTCTTGTATTACCTAAAACTTGTGGCTGCCTTAAAATAACAGTACTTAATTTATATATCTAATACATACCTCTTTACACCAACTCCCGAAAAAAGTGAATATAACATATAACATTCAATGTAGAAGAAAAGCAGCTCACGAAAGCTGAAATTCTTTCCTTTTTTACATCGCTTTAATGTTGAACTCTACATGATTTAGACCACGAACCGTCATTGTTCATAATGTTAGAATGTTGGCATATATTTTTTTAAATATAAAAATAGAAAGTAGCTCGAGTACGACATCTGGTTTTCTTGTGTAGTGTAAACTCTACTGTAGTAGCAATTTTCAATTAAAGTTTAAAAGATCAACCCATCCCTTTGTTAAGGAACGAATAGCCTTAAACCTTGTTCAGCCAATATACAAAATAGTACTAATAATGACCATAGCTTTCAGAAAAATATCGTCAGAACCAATATTGCTTCATAAAAAATAAAAACAAATAAACTTGGGGAAAACGGAGAAATGAAAATCAATAATTTATTCGACAAGACATGTTTTTTATTTTGTTTTTGATGTCTTAACAGTCCATTTTACCTTCAAAATATCATCAGAACTACCACAATATACACAGCAGTTTATCAAATACAAAAATCAAGTTTAACTAGGTAATTCAGTTGCCGAGAGGTCGACCTTAGTCGAAAACACATTATCTTTTATATCGACTAAAGTGCCTCTCTTGTGAACTGAACAATGATGTAGAATACACAAGATAGGAATGAGAGCTATAAAAATGACCCAATATTAAACCCAAAACAATAATCCGTGTTTCCAATCAAATACATCGTCCGCTTAGCTATAATTTGATTAAGCCATGTTAAAACGTATAATATCGCTGTTTAATAATAATGCATTTCAGTAGGCATGTAAATCATATGATTTTTTCATGATCGTTTTAAATGTATTTGTTTAATTTTAATTAATTATTGAAACGCACTTCCGTGATATTTTGTTTTCGATTGACTTGGCAGCATTTCGCTAGTTAATCTGCAGTGAAAGAATATTGCATAAAGCCAAATACCTTATCTTAATTACTTAACTTAGCCGCGACTATAGAAAGATTGGAAACAGCGAACGAAAGATTAAATTCTGTTTTTGCTTTATTTTGGTTAGGTTAGAGCATAACTTAGGATCCTAGTTACCAGCATTATTTAATTATTCCCAAGAATATTCAAAACAATTGTTGTAATTTTTTTGAGTTTAATATTTTTTTGAATTTCACATGTTTATGTATTTGATTGTAAAATTACAATTATTACAAGATAATGGCTATTGATAAATTGATACATTTACTGAAAAGACAAAAATCGATTTTACAAATAACATTTTGTTTACTCGCACAATTATTGTAATACATATTTATAATTAATTTGTCAATTATTTACAGTTTTCATAAATTATGTTTTACGTGACGTAATTATTTCGTATTTACAATTATAATTTTTTATCATTTCCTTGAAATACATTTATTTTAGGTGTTCACATAATAATTTTCCTAAATTGTTGCAATGGAGGCTAAAAAAATGATATGCAAATTAAAATTACATACATTAGAAAAAAATTTAAAAAAGGTTTTTAGTGTGACCGAGATTTGAACTCCCAAAATGTTTCGCCAATCGGTTGATTGCTCTAAGCACCTTAGCTATCGAGACAATCTTTAAATTCGCCATATTTAACCAATTTGTTTATCAAACATTTTATGAGTTATGCTCTTTTGCAAGATGAAAAGAAGTGAATCTTTTTTAAAAAAAGCTTAAATTAAAAAACAAAGTTTTACGATTTCAAAATTCAAATTAAAGACAGTTTTGGTCATCTTTAATCATAATTTATATGAGTTTAATTTAAATTTTATTTGAGTTTAAGTTATACTGCTTTTTAACATCCATTGACAACAATTAATAATCACTGGGAATTCAAATTCACACTCATAATTCTTTATTTATAAAGTAAGTACACATCTTCTATCTAAAGACTTAAATATATTACAAAATAATTTCTATAACGCAGAGTATTTACAGAAATGTCCTAACATTATTTGGCACTGTCTTATTTTCTAATAGTAATGATGAGTCCTTTTTATATAAAAAAATCATATTCACAAAATCTAGAAGTTATATAAATTTATTGACGTGTACTTTTTTTCAAAAAAGAAATGAATCAAATGTTATTGGGTCATTCTTCAAATTAAAGTCTTTGTTATTAATTAAGTTTAGAAAAACAATCTGAAATATTGCAACAGATTTATTCTCAGATAATAATAAATAATTTTAAGTTCGTTAATTAATTAGTTTTATTATGGAACTGACGATTAAGGGACCATTAGCTGGTTATTTTGAATGGGAAAACATGATCATTCTTTTAAATACATAAAAAGAGTCGGAATCTTTTCACCATCAATAAAAACCAATGGATCAGTGTTAATTTACTAATGGATCCTGCCATTTATACAAATAGCCTCATTTATCACAAAATTAATTGAAAAAACTCGTTTAATTATGAGAATTGGCAATATATTCCACAGCTTTATTAATTAATTCCATTGGGCTTAAAGCAGACCCGGGACGAGATCGGGGCATTCAGAGCTGTACGCCCGGGCGCGGTATTTGAGAGGGCGCCAAAATTGGAGATAAAAAAGATTTATGTGAAGGAGTAATTCTTAAAAAAATACAAACATTTTTGACAACCTCTATGGCAAGAATGACAAGCTCATTAGTTTTTTTTTTTAATTTAGAGGTCGCCGGTGTAACAACCGGAACGCCAAATAAAATGTCATTTAAAAAAAAAAGGTTTTTTCTTTTTACTCCAAAATTTTTGATTTATATGTATTTAAACATCGTTCCATATTAGTGAACTCTCTTTTAGAGAGCTTCATTTTGAATTGAAAAGTTGGTGTTGCTTGAAATGACTTTAGATATGTTTAGTGAAAATATCTGGAAAGTCAAAAAGGATTTCAAAATTTACAAAATTGAATGGGGTTTTGCAAACGGGTTTCTTAATATCTCACCCTGACTTGAAAGCTTATCTTCCACGAAAAAGATTCAAATTGAAAATGTCGTCGCATAAAAGAACAATTTCACAGGACTCAACTTAATGATATTCGTTCTGTGCCTTCTAACCTTTCTGCCATACGATAAAAAATGGATTGGTTTAAAAAGTCAAGAATCAAATACATCCAGAAATATTATACATAATTTGTAACAAGCTCTCTTAAAAATTTCACAATTTAGCATCCTTAGGAACTAACAGAATAAACAAGAACTGTTTACATCATAATATACTCATCAATCAATTATAGTTAATATGATACACGATTAAATAAATTATTTAGTTTTTTAATTACTGTTTAACAAACATTCCACAACGAATGTCCATTAATCACGGTTTCACTAACAAGTGTCTGTAATGTTTATCAACTGTTTTGCAAATAAACTAATATATCACTGGTTTTGGTGGTTCTTCAAAGCACTGTGGGTTTTTCAATCTTCTCTCTAGATATTTTGAAATTTACATTTACAAAATTGCAATTAGATTTTCCCGAAGACGAAATGATCCCATATTTGAGATTTGACTCAATCAAGTTCTAGTTATTTTACTTTCTTGATGATCAAATCTGAAATCCAAAAAATTTTCCCACGATTATTTTAATTTTATTCGATCAGAAGGGTTCAAATCAGCCCATTTTCCTTTCTTGATGATACCAATTTATAAATTATTCCATTATTAACCATTTTACAAAAAAAAATCTAATTCAATATTTCCAAATAAAAATCTTGAATGTAGCAGATTTCCTAGTTCACGATATTTTTGTTCACAAAAAATATGATTTTTTTGTAAAATTGGCCAAAATTTTGGATCTCACTCATCCAAACCAAACAAATTCCAACTTAGTATTGCAAAACCCATCAAATATTTATACAAATTCATCACTTTTAAGTTCTTTTAAATAGCCGTTTCCTTCAACCTTCGTTTTCACTTTCTGTGAGGCATTCGTCATCCATTTCCATATCTATGAGTTCCTCTTCTTCCTCGTCGTATCCTTGGCTGTCGTATCTTTGTGTTCCATCGTCGTCCGTACTGGATTTGGCTCCTGATCCACCTTTCGATTGTCCTGACTGGGAGGATTTTGCTTCTTCTTCTTGTTGCATCCTTTTGTGTTTCGTCCTTCTGTTTTGGAACCATACTTTCACCTGTAACAAAGAGAAAAAATACAATAAGCAAGGTTTTAATTTTGAAAATTGAAATTTTAAACAAACTTGGGTTAATGCTCTTTGCAAACAATACGAATACGAGTATACTACTTATTAAAAAAAATGAAAAAAAATATTTTCGTGGATGTATTTCAATGTTAGGAAGTACCCATTTAAATATAGTTCTTAAAACTAAAGCCATTTTTATATTATATTTCACAAAAGAATTTTCATCAATTTGTTTGTAATGATATCGCAATTTTAATTGTAGAAATTTATTACATTTAATCACACAGCTCTTTCATACATAAACATCCGACCCCCATTAAAAATAGCATATCACAACAACGCAAGGCCTCGTTATAAATTAAACATTTTATTGAACATCAATAATTTTCATCGTTGGCAATACATACAACTGGTTCGCACTTCGCAACCCGGCGGATAGATGTAGCTGGCTGTGTTGGCTTCCATTGTACGGATGCATTCCGGCGGCAGCCATTTTGATTCCAGTTTTCCCGCGAGAAATAAAACCGCCGCAAAAGTTGGCGGAGGTACATACTCGCTCAAGGGGTGGACTCAGTTACGCGAAATATACTCTTTCGGTAATATGAAATCGGTTGTTCCAATTTATATGGATTGCCAGTGCGAGTCTTATGCACGCTAATCTCATATATTATTAATTTTCCGACAATAATGAGATCGGTGCACACTTTCGTTTAATTGGACAAAAACGCTTAGTCAAATCAATACTCTAACTCACAATAAATGTATTTTCGTTTAGGTATAATGAAAATACATTTATATCGATAACCTTTACGTACCGAATTTACTAATATCAGCCAAAATATTATTAGTTACTGCCAAACTTTGTCCGATAATTCAAAACACTTTTTTTTTAATTGAATGCTTGAAAAAATATAGCATCTCATTATCATTAAGACAGTTACATGGATTTTACACAGGTTCAAAAAAAAAGCTGAATTGAAAATAGCGCAGACTGTGAAATACCAGACAAAGGAAGCCTTGTAAATTACATTAACCCAGTATTCGCTGGAAGGTTTTTTGTGAAATGCACAATGTTGTGAACTTTTTTCAGCAGGAAATATAACCATGCAAGTATTTCACTATATTATAATATAAAATTTTGAAATGGCATGAATATAATATGTTATTAATCGAAACATATAAAAATGTCCAGTGCACCAGTATTACCATTTATCCTCCCGATTCAACCCTGTTTCAGCACTTATGTAAAAGTACTTAGTAGCTCCCTATGTGTGTGCAGTTGGTGAGGTTGGAGCAATTTATCAGGAGCCAAATGGCATGTGAAATGCGCTGCTAACGTTTTTATTGTACTGCAAATATTCATTGAAAGGTATATGGTACATCCTATAATATCCAGAAAATCATACACATTATTTTAGGTGTGAGTACTGGGAATACCACATATCTAGCAGCTTTATGTATTGGATATATTAATATCCGTGGCATTGAATATATATATAGCTTGGCATTTAATTGTAGAAATTTATTATTTTGGACACCAAAATTTTAATACAATGGCAACACCTATACTCACTTCTTCTTCGAAATGTGTTCTTCACGTACAAATATTTTCACAACAGCTCGTTTTAAAGAAATAAGTCAAAACATCAAAATTCAATTTTTAAAATAAAAAAATAAAAAATTGATTCCTGAATTTGGTTCTTCATATATTTTTTATTTATTTATTCGTCTAATATCTAATAAATGGTTATTTCGATATATCAAACTTCAGAGATACAGAAAAAACCCCTTTCAGTGTAATTATCTTCCTCGCAAGAACCCAGGTGGCAGGATTTACGGAGAGGGTAAACAAATCCGCAAATGTCATTGAATCTCGCCATAGTCCAGATTTCAGTATAGAAGCAAGATGGAGAAATATATTGGCTCCATCAATCTCAAGTAAAATAAATTAATTAAAAATTACTTTGTATTCACCACTTTATTAATATACTCGTACACATATCAACATGTTTCTAAATATAAATTATGTTTTTTTTTGTGCATACTTTATGCTATGTGGGGGACTGCACTCACCTCCCCAAATTCCGGAAAAAATAAATAATCATCATTAATATTATTTGCAAAGCGTTAAATAATAAAATGGTTTTTCTTAGAATATGATGCAGAATCATCTCTTTGCGGAGAGTAAAGTAAAACATAAGCACTTGGACCATTGCGTTTTTTTTTAATTACTTTGATTTTCTCATATCTTTCGCCCTCAATTAGTGTCTTCTTTTAAATGTGGGACTGTACATATAGAATATTTAATATATTGTAGTACCTTGGATATGTAAAAAAAATCACGTTTATCGAATGCGAACGATCAGGATATTATATTAACCATCGATATGTCAACTTTGCTCGATGATTGTAATATATGTATCAAATAAACAATTTATTTTAATAACTTATTGTGGCTTATAAACCTCATTGTAATATTTAACCATTGAAAAAGATATTATTAACAAATTTCAAAATATTAGACTGAAAAAGAGAGAGAAAATAATTTTTGTTTTAAATCCTTAGATTAGTAAGTTTCAATAAATTATTCCCATACATTGAATATTCTTTCCTGAATTGTAAGAAAATATATGTCACATATAAAAATATTAAAGGTATATCCGAGACACTATCTAGATTGCAAATATATTCGGGAAGAAATTTGCAATCGTAGAAACAGAGAGCAACGAATAATATGGGAATGAATTGAGGATAATATTGATTAACCTTAAGTTAAATGAGGCAAATAAACAGATTTCATTAGCTCAGTGGTTAGAGAGTTGTGTTGGTAAGACAGAGATCTAGAGTTCGATTTCCAGATGCGACTGATACCTTTATAATATATGGATGATAATACGTATTTCTATGAAACAAGTATTCTAAAGAAACTATACATATATTTATTTATTTTTCACACATTATTAACAGCCCTGCCTTTGGGTTATTTTTCAAAAAGTAGGTAAAAAAACATCGGGTTTTTTTCCACGTGCTTGGAGTATCACTGATTAGCGGCGTGACTTGTATGGGAGAATACGAAAACAACCGAACACATCGGTTAGCTTCGGCTTACCTCGGCATACTAAAAGCGATAACGCAGGAACGAACTTGATGTATACGAACGTATCACGAACGTTTTGTGTGTTTCGGTTTTCGTTATTTTTTTAACCTGAACGTACGGGATACGGTTTGTCGCGTTCGGGCGATGATATAGTACGAGTGACACGTACGTTCGTGTGGGTAGGGTGGTTAAACAATAAAAACTAGATAGCTTTGACTGCCCCACTGGGAATAAAAACCCGTTTTAGAGCAGTCAAAAATGGTTTACTTATTCCATTCAACTTTTGGCGAGTGTAAGGAGGTCTAATCAAATTATTTGGTAGAATTTAAAAATAGATTCATTCATTATACCTATAAAATAATACTAATCATGTGAAATTCAGAAATTCCCACTTTGGTGACCACAAATAGTGTTTGAAAAATAAAATGATGAAATCCAAAGATTAATTTGTGGTATTGGATTAAACGGTCGGAAATTGAATCATGTTTTTATCACGTAACTGATTCGTGTAATTATTTATTTCTTTGTTGAATTTCCTCTTATTTTATCATTTCCGATGGCGTTGATTGATATTTTTTTATGTATTTTTTATTGGCGACTAAAAAAATAAGCAATTTATTAGAATAAGTCATTGAAGCTCAAAGCAACGTTGTAATGTTTAATCATCGAAGAATTTCAAATGAAATATGAAACAGAAAGGGACACAGAAAATAAAAAGTTAGCGGCAAATAATATGAGAATTAATTGAGAACGATATTGATAAGTATTAAATGTGAAGGATGATATTGATAAAAATTACGTAAAATAGTAAGGTCTCATTGGCTAGAGTGTTGTCCCGGTTAGACAGGGGTGTTTTATTTCATATTTATTTAATCTTTTAATTTAATTTTTATTTTTATGTGACACCTCACATGAGCACCACTGCATGTACAGAGCACGTACAGGGTAAGTATATAGCTACCCGGTTGGGCAATTTTGTGAAGCGGGTTAAGAAGGGGGCTGTAGTAACGGATTTATTAAAGCGGGCTTTGAAGAGGCCCGGATTAAACGTTGGAGGAAAGACAGATGTCGGTAGCTCGTCCCAGATACGAGCCGATTTATAAAAAAACGAGTCACCGAAACGACCCGTTCTCATGAAGCCGACATCAAATGTGAACGAATGTTCCGCTCGTGTCCGTCAAGTTTTACGAACGTACACCGGCGCGGAGGGGATCAATGCTGCTAGCTCCTTCGAGCAGGCTCCATTGAAATATTTCTAAAACAGACCCAGCATACCTAAATGTTAGGCTCGTATTGGATTCGATTCCCAGATACGACTGACACCTTTTATATTTTCTGTGTCTTTTTCTGCTTTATATTTCCTTTGAGATACTTGAAATTATTTTCCTCAAAGATTTTAAATAAATACAAGGATCAGATAAATGAAAAGCTTATTTCACAAATCTCCCAAAAGACTTGAATCGTTAAAATAACACATAAAATAAAATTAAATGATTTTTTTTTAAATCCGCCCCTGTGTTTACACAAACATAATAAGTATTAATTAATATATACGTACTAGGACCAAAGCTCGAGAATATTTAAATATTTCTCCTTGCAATACGATCGTATCAACGTCACATTTACTCATTTATTATTCGTTTACTACTCGAATACATAAATAAATAAATACTCGCTTTCCTCACAATCCAATTATTACAGGTTTAATGCCATGTTTACTTTTGCATATTAAATTTTGAATAATTACTCTGATAAATTACTTGAGCTCTTCTTTAGATCGACATGACGTTTGATATTTAACATTATACACACAAAAAGAATATAATCCCTTCGTTTAAATTAACATAATATTTAAGGCATCGTAATAACTCATATTAACAGGTAAAACGTCCATATAAATAAATATGAAACGTTTCCATAAATAACGGTATTACTTGATTTATATGAAATGGTTCTTTATAAGGCGATCTATTGAAGCGTGGTTTTTACACAGGTTAACGATATTATCTTAAATACATGTGGGCCTATTAAACGTATGGTTGTCTATATTAAGTTTACTTCGTGGTCAGATCGGAACCTGCTCTGAATGAAGCATTTAATGCGATTGCGAAAGCTGCAAACGAGATATGTTTAAGAGTTGCTGTTCACACGCTTGTTTGCATTCCATCAACTGAATTGTTACCATTTAAAGATGATAAAAATGTATTTGAAGCAGCAAGCAAGTTTACTTATGTTGAAAAACTGCCTCAAAACGATGGTAGTCAAAAAAATAATAAAAAAATCGACTTGGCCGAGATATGCTTCTATGGTTTCCAAAGTCATCTCACTCTTTGGAGAAAAATCTCATCTACGAATGGTGTACCCTTTCGAACAACAGCAAAGAGTAAATATTGAATATTGAAAAAAAGATCTTAATCCTAGAATGGAAGCAAAAGGAGAAATTTATTCTGTCAAGCCTCAAACTAATGTGATGACCGATCGCGATATCTTTCTTTAAGCTATGCTTTCCTTGAGTTTTTTCCCCAGCATTGCGTTTGTCTTCAAAGTGGCAGGCTGCGCCTTTTTTCGTAGGAAAGTTAAATAGTTTCATTGGATGCTGGAATCTTTTGAGTGTAATTTACTGATCGCTTCGTAATCACAATAAACGAGTGAATTGTGCATATTTTTGATCAATTTAAGCAAAAATGTGTTTATTATGAGCGACCCCAAGTATTTCCCTAAAGGACAAAGCATAATCACAGATAGAAGAAAAACATCTTATTTAAAATGGGAGTAAAACATATTTTTCGCTTCCATTCTAGGGTTAAAGCGAATCTTTTGAATCGCACATGTTTCTGTTACTGTTAGACGTTTTATAAATATTATTTAACAGTACTTTATGGTTCAAAAACTCTATGTAATTATAATTTTCGATATCTCATTATATTCTGTTCCAAAAATCATCATATTTAATAATCACATTATTTCAATCGTTCACACGTCATTCAAAATGTTTGGTTTTGTTTTACGCGTAAGCAAAGTACTCAGGAACCCGTAAACAATCAAAATGTTATGTTTTTCACTAGTAAAAAGACAACTGGAATATGTATGCTTCACCAATTTGGAATCCTCAGTATAAAAAAATATGTGCATTGATAGTATAAAATTCATTCAAAAGAAATACAAATTCAACAAAAACATTTAATGTGCCTTTCAATCTTTGCAAAAAATCAGCTAATATTTGCTGATTTAATATATCTACATATATGATTCTAAATTATAATATCGAATATACCTAGCTCCTGTCCCTAATTAATTTCAACACACCTTTGAGACGTACCCGCCATAAAGCACTATTCCACACGCAGAGTAATAAAACAAATTCAGCTGCGATTTCGCCAATTAACAATTCACTTTATTCTTTTTATAATATTTACCTAAACAACTCTAGCATTGGATGGAAGTAGACTGAATGCTGTAGAAATGAGATCTTTGAGACGAATGTGTCGTAAAACAATGCACTATCGTATGAAAAATGTTGAAATTCATAAAGAATGCAAGGCTGATGTAAGCGTAATGATTAAGATTAAGAAAGGGACGATTTAATGGTTCGGGCATGTAGAGCGAATTAACGAAGAAAGGAGGATAAGGAGAATATATGACGCGAATGTGAATGGAAGAAGAAGCCGGGGACGTCTAAGGAGGACATGGCACGGTCAAGTGAATCAAATACTGTGAGTCGGGCCATGTCAGAAGTCGGAATAAGAGAAGAGAATGTTTGAGACGTTGTATGAAAGTGAATGAAGTGTATGCCAAGATCGAGTTCTTTTGCGATCCATCCTCTCTGCCAGAAACGGCGTGATGGTTAGTTAGTTGGTTAGTTAGTTAGTTAGTCGCTGACCACATTTAAAATGAGTATCTTGACAATTATATGAACTGCTTAATGCGCATACATATGGCATCACTTCTATAATAAGTAAATCACCACTTCCCACATCCATAAAACTCACACATACACACACACTTATACACTTCACATGTCACTCGGTAAATACATGTATAAATAAGACACTACAAGGAAACGTATCGTAGGTACCCATATGTAATTTTATGATCTGGAAATTGATTATTACTGGAACTATGGACTGTTTGGTTTCTATAATAAAACAATGAAATAAGAATTGTGTTTGTATTATTTGAATGATTAATTCGCAGCTTTTTACTGAGTGTTTTTATCGAATTCTTCAAGACCATTATGCAGCAATAAATCACAAAAATATGTCAAGATCTTACTCATACATAACTTTACCAGAAAAATATCGCTTAGATTAACAATGGATCCAAAAACTAGCATCATAAACCGGCTCTATTATATTCTCAAATTTACAAATGGCGGATGGTGAAAAAAATACGTATGAATTGCATTTACAAATCAGCATAACAATACAATTAATAATAATCACACGCATGATTGATCATTTAACACGAGTCTCACAAAGGAAGTATCTGCTTACCCTGACGGGTTGGTGTATACTATATGCATGGCTGGGACACATTTAATACGGGCATCACAAGCAGTGGTTAAGTCTCGTAAGGGTTAAATCGAGGGGTGAAATCATATTATTAGATATAATTTACGCTTACTTGGTGAGGGGTTGTTAGGTTCTAAATCTAATATTTCAGGAGTGGAACACCTATCTTTTGGGCGTTTTAGACGACCCTTTATATAAATGAATTAAATATTTCTTTGTAATCAATCACCTAAATACATATCAATATGTTTCGAAAGAGAAACTTTCCTCATCAGGAATATACAGAATACTAAATAATAATAATGTCAAGTATAGACAAATGATAAACGTAGAACACAATAATGTAAGAATAGACAAATTATAAACAATAATTGATTAAAGTAGGTAAGTAATTAATCAAAGTGGTAATAAAAAAATATTATGAAACATTGTATAACAAATTTATATTAGAATTTAAAAAAAATAAATTATTATTAATATATGAAAATAAATTCTACAGATAGATATTTTCAAACCTCTGTTTATACGAAAATAATGATATGTTTCCAAAATATGGTTAGTAAATTCAGAATAATTATTATTACTTTAACACCTTAGGTGTTCTTTACTATTTAAAAAAAGTTGCAATCATTACGATTTATTTAAAATATCATCTTTATTCTTTTTTACGTCCAGTTTTCATATTGGTCGTCTTTTTCTATGGAATCGGATGAAAATTAGGACGTGTTCTATTTTTGGCACGTACCAATTTTCGAACAGTTTAGCGCGTTATTTGACAGCTGTCATTCTTTTACGTAAACATAATTTTACGTATTTTGTGGAAATATTGCGTGTTTCTTCCGGAACATAATATTTATTTAAAACATTGTCAAAAAGATTAAAGGTAGACTAGACTATGAACGTGTGTTTCTGTTCGGCATTGTGAATTTCGTTTATATCTTTTAACATTTGGTGAAGGTGTTGCATTGTTTGAAGATTAAAACCGTCCCATAATATTATTTCTCCTTTAATGGTAACTATATCTGCAAATCTGTATGAAATCATAGGTATGAAAATAATTACCGTGTAAAGCAAAGTTTTTCTATATGGGTCCCGATATGGTTTCCATATGGAAATAACTATCGTGTAACACATTCATATTAAGGCGTTTGAAACTGAGCGTATCCGCGCATGCAACGGCCAGCACCGGCAAAGATTGTCTGCTAGAATATTTTGACGTGCTGGTGGCTGCTTGTGACGTCTGCGCCTGCGCAGTTAGCGTTAACATCGCCATATTCGTCAGTTGGTGTCATTAGATGCAGATATTGCTAAAACCGATAAGACGGTTAACGATAAATTGATTGATTTGGTCGGGAATTTAGGTTATAAAATAATAATAAATATGGGAATAGGATTATAAAATCCTCAAATATGTTGTTGCGGCCGCTAACACTCAGTTGACAGCCGTACTCGCGTCCGTGCTGTGCTGTACGGTGTAATGTGAATACTGGCGTCTGTGTTGTGTATGCACTGTACTGTTCTGCTCTGTGCGGTGCTGGTAGATGTGAATAGACTTTAGAAGGCGGGTACGAGAATCTACCCAAATAGATTCGTTTTAAACATTTTAGAATTATAAAAACGTTTATATATTGTGCCCACGATGGAAATGACGTTTTACTGTTTATTGCAGCGATTTTTGAACGCTTTGTATATTTCATTAAAAAATAATGGATTCCGGAAAAAATACTTTAAAATTCATGCTAAGCAGGGTAATAAAGATATCAAAGCGTTTGATTTTTATTTGTAAAATTATGAGTTTATGACCATTTTGTCATCTGTACATAACTATGGCATTTGAGAATGATTCTAAAAATAAAAATTTGTAGGACAATGAATTTGAAATATTTTACGTATTTTTTACGTCATAATATCAAAATTTTACGATGTTACTTAGCATAACTATTTGCACCTACGGCTAAAAATTGGATAACCACAAGAAATACCTTGCGACTTGTTAACTCAAGCCACGGCCTTGAATATTTTGGAATTAGTCTAAATGATTTTTTTCAGGCTTTACGGAAATAAACTTCGAAGAAAATCATGTGTTCTACCTAAGATCATTAACCACCAAAACCTTTTTCAGGCTTTGACTTGACAAACATATATTTTTATCCTATTTTTGTCATTGTGTGATTCATGCATTACGTATGTGCAGTTGTTTTCTGTAGCTCTTGTTCTCATTTCGTGTTATGTATTTTTTGTAATTAAACATTGGTCCATTAATATATTTTTTTAAATGTATGAAGTAATGATAATTAATTACAATTAAATTTAACTTCAGTATAAACAAGAAATGCCCTGTTATCCTATTCTTAGCTGTAGGTACAAATAGTTATTCTAAGTAGCATAGAAAAATTTTATAGATTATGTCGTAAGTAATACATCCAATATTCCGACTTCTCGCGCATTCACCCCTCAGAAAGAGATCAGTCTCTCTCCCAACCCCTCGCGTTTAAATCTAGTATGGGGTGTTTGGTATTGATACCTCCTCCCTGTATTTCATCAACCCCTGGTACGTTATTGTTTGATCCAATGGTGTGTATCCGTTACAATAACATCCATTTTATAAATCTACACTCAGAGGTTCAGAACCTTTTTTTATTACCGTGAAGATCGAATTACTAAAACTATATGATCAAACGAACCGCAATAAGTTCATGATTTTAGACAAATATTTATTGATTGTTGGAAAAAATAAAATTAACAGATCTCGATGAAGCATAAAACAGAAAATTAAAAGGAAATGGATGCAGCTGAAACTCGAACCCAGATCCCTTAGTGTTACCCGGACTGGTGTCTCTACCAATTGATCTATTGAGACCAGATTATTTTATATCATTTTTTCATATCTCAATTTAAGAACTTTTAATATTATCCAGAATTAATTCCCATATTTTGTATGATTGCAAAGTTTCAGGTTTCACTGAGATTTGTTATTATTATTTTACTTCAGTGATTAAATATTCAAATGATCTCTAAGCTTCAATAATTTATTCCAATAACTTAAAGATATTAATTAGCTTTATATGTAATATTGTACGATATGCTTAATACATACATAAGTGCACTGAGGTGGTAGTTATATATAGATATTTATTTCGAACGTAGGTACATATAGAAATAAAAAAGTCAATGGTATTACAATATATTATAATTAAGTTAATTATTTACTGATACCGACCCTGATGTAAGTCAGTGAGGCATGGAACTAGTAAAGGAAGGATGAAAGTACACTGAATGCTGCAGAAATGAGATCTCCAATGCGAATGTTTGGTAAAACCACATATGATCGTGTGAAAAATGCAAGGTTGATATAAACGTGATAAATAAAGTTAATAAAGGGACGCTTAGATGGTTTGGACATATAGAGCGAATGAACAAACTAAGGAGAGTGTGTGGAGAATATATGACGCAAATGTGAATGGAACAAGAAGCCGGGGACGCCCGATAAAAACATGGCACGATCGAGTGAATCAAATACTTCAGTCAGAAGTCAGAATAACAGAATAGAATGTTTTAGACAATGTATAAATATGAATGAAGTAAGAAGTGTATGCTAATATCGAGTAGTTTGGCGGTCCGTCTCTGCCTACTCCTGCGGAAACGGCATGATGGTTAGACAGTTAGTTAATTATTTTATTACAAATATATTTTATTGTTTCCATAACTTTTCTTTTTTCCCTTTGGTTAATTTCTTGCGCCTTTCTCTCCCTTAATGTGTCTAAACTACCCATAGAATGAAGAAGAATACAATAAATGCGATGGGGGCGTATTTTATGATCCAAAATTCAAAGCATTCGGGCCTTAAATTTTAATAGTGACTGCAATATCATACAATGGTGAAGTGTTTTCTACTGTTGGTGTTGGGTGCAAAATCACATCTTCTCAAGCTAAAAATTTATAATGTGTTCATCTGGAGTGACCTCTAGGTAAGTATGGTTCTTTATCTGTTTGCACATAATAAGATAAGCTCTTGCAAGTAATATTTAATAATACAAATCATCTAATTATTATTATTATTATCCAGCCGAGGAAGTGAACTCCCTGACGATTGGGTGGGACCCAGACGCAATGCCAACTCAGCCATTGACCGGTCTTAGGAGCCAAATCAGTCACTGACCTCTTTATATATTATAAAATTGTTACTGCTGATATTAGTTGATGATAAAGTTTATTACATACCCTTTGTTCCTTCTACGTTTTAATTCTGTTTCGTCATTTGTTGACTTAATTTCATAAACATACATTTTATTAATAGTTACACCTGCGGCATAACTTTAATCAATAATATAACACATTCACCTTCTAAACCTGCGGCATAACTTTAATCAATAATATAACACATTCACCTTCTAAACAGGGATATAGACACTCGATTACAATTACGACGTACACCAACGCAACACAAGAAACCACAACCAACTACATAAACCATAAATGCATTCAACAAAATATGAGTTAAAATCTTTAGAATATATAGCTTACACACAGTACAGTAAATTATCCAACAATATTAAAAATACAAGTCAATGTGAAAGGTCTCAAAGTAAGATGCTTAAACTCTATTATTTGAAAGAATACCTTAATGATTAATGCTGTGATGTGTCTCTGTAATAAGTATAACTATATAATGTACCAGGGATGTGTTTCTTTACAGATTCTGTAAATGAATACCCTTTTAAACTACATCAATATAAAAAAAGAGTATTCGCCCACGGATAATTAAACGCCTTTTTTAAATTTGCCATATGCGTACAACGCATGTAGAAAATTGTCTATTCCTCAAATATCTCAATTTGAATATAAGTAATCGAAATAGAGATATCTACGTGTACGTATTGGAGGTGTTCATTAAAAGCCTGAGTGAAATTTAATCAACGAAAACATGTTTTTAGATAACTTTCCGTTATACAATCATGAAGTGATTTGTTATCGAAAAGCAATTACAATATCCGATTGACATGACAACTTTGGGTCGTGGAAAGAGCACGAAAACAACATTATTATGGTGATTTTTGACGCCGTGGTTTGAGCTTTTGATACCAAATCAAAGCTTTTTTAACTGCTTTAAATTCTTAATGAATAAGCCGAATTAATGGATGTCCAGAATGTCGCGACTTGTTAACTAAAGCCAGGGCCTCGAATATTTTGGTACCAGTCTAAATGATTTTTATCAGGCTTTAAGAAAATAAACTTCCAAGAATATCGTTTATTATATCTAACATCATGGACTACAACAACCTTATTCAGGCTTTGATTTGAATGTTCTCTCAAATGTATATTTTTGTCATGGCGTCATTCATGTATTATGTACGTGCATTTATTTTTTTTGTAGCTCTTCTTTATCTCATTTCGTGTTGTTTATTTTGTGTACTCGTAGACAATGGTTCATTAATATTTAAAAAATGAGAGTAACGATAATTAAATAAAATTTCAGTACAAAGATAAACAAGTTATTTTAAAGTTTACTGCGTTCCTAAAAACTGTTACTTTACACAAACATTTTTATTGTAATTTTTTTATCACCCACGATTTTTTTTATTTATTACCTACATTGAACTGGTTTATTTAATATTAAAGATATTATCAATCAATTATTATTTGTCATTGGTAAAGTCATAAAACAATTAATTAATGAAAGTCGTAAAATTATAATACGATGTGGATATTGAAAGAAGGGAAATGAAAAGCTTGAACGGAGAATGTGTCACGCAGAAGTGAACCTTAGAAGAAGTCGGGGATGCTTGAGGAAGACATGGACGATCACGTGAATCAAGTACTTGAGTCAGGCCATGGAGAGTCAGAATATTATATATTAATTTAAAAGAAGAAAGGCGTGAGTGCCAAGACAAATTTGTGTTGCGGTCTATCCTCACGGCCTACCCTTAGTTAGTTATTCGATACAAAACCCCGTTTTTTTGTTAGCATTTCTAAAGACAAACTAATTAAATTTCGCCATGTTTCCTTCGGGGTATGGAATGGAAATAATAGCTTTTCTTGCTGTATTCACATTCATACATCATCTCTTAATACCTATATAACAATTGCAAAATGATTTCTGAGAAGTTATTTATGGTTTTCTCCGTCAAGTTGAATGTTTGTATTATTTTAGGTTGTTTATCAAAGTAATTAATTTCTCTTCAATGTTAAATTAATGATTCACAAACCGATGGTTTTCCATCCCCTCGCTTTTAGCAAAGTAAACAACCATTTACAAAGGAAAACATTCAAAGTGGAAACTCTCCCCGGGCACTTTTGCTGCGAAAATACACCGGTCCCACTCGCACCAATAGGGGATATTATCGCAATTTAGGGCGAGCGAGTGAGATGGGTATATTTATATATATGGGATTATATAACATTTCTCGACACTTAGGAGGGGTGAATTAACTGGTAGGTAGTTACAGTTTATTATTTAACAATAAATTGAAAACTGTCCTTTCAGAAATTGATGACCAATAGAATGCGTTTTTTGTTAACCATGAAATACTGTGCGAAAACTCCTTTGAAAACTCAAAATATCCAAGAACTACTTACAACGTTATTTTAGCCTTAAACAAATAACTATGGGTGTTTCTGCTGTAAAAGTCTCTTGAAATAGTTTGGTTTCGTTTTACCAACGCTGCATAACACATGATGGAAATGACGTCTCAAGCTGAAAAACGTTGATCAGAAATTCTTGTCAGAAAAGCTGTCCAAATTTCACGATGTTTGAACTCACAGTTCTCGAGATTCGCGGCAAATTGAATTGTGCTAGATAGGTGCAAAAATAACATGACCTCTTATTAGATCGCATAATACCCAATTTAGTCACAAAAGATAAAATCAAAACTACATTATTTGATTTATTGTTATTGTTTCTTTAATAAATTCAAAACGTTATTATTATTTGTTTATTCTTGACCACATTTCGAAGTATATTGTGTATCCTGATGAGGGAAGCTTCGTTTCCGAAACATGTTGATATTTATATATTAAATAGTGGTTTTAAAAAAACATTTCCTATTCACTTTCATTGCTATTGTGTTTAATGGGGAGAAATCCATTTAATTTTTTAAAATAAAATATGAAGTAACTAAAAAAAAATGAATAACGTTATTATTGTTATTATCAAGTTTGCAAATGGCTTTGAACACAGAAACGGCTGTAACAATTATTAAAACTAAAATACTTGCAGAACATATTAATAACATATGTAATTAAATTTGATTTACTTTAAATTATATTTTTTAAAATACATTATTTGAGTTTTTTCTGTTATTAAGCAAAATTTTCCACACGTTTTTTTTTCAGTAGGTACCTAACCAATTATCTTAATTTATTAAAAAAACTAATTAAAATCCGAATGATTTTTCACATTTAATGATTTTTAATACGACGAATTAAAAAAAAAAGTACCCCTGCTTAGATTGATGCTCTTTAAAAGTTTTCGCTTGAAACCACCCCTTGGCTGTTAGGGGATGGTGACCAATAATAAATTGAGTAGGTACTGCACTCAATCCTCCATTGCGGGTAGCTACGTAGCGACTACCCAATAGGGTAGCTACCTATAACTGTTAACAATGGGGTGGATTGGGGAGGGTATAATGGGAGATGTATTACGGAGGGAAGTGGGGTGATTGGCCAAAGGGTAGATTATACGGCTAATAAAACCATTCGTCACGAATTAGGGGATTACAGTTCAGTGGCGGAACTAGAGATGAATTTTATTTATTTTTTTAAATGTCGGTACATTTATGCAATCATTTTGTAATCTTGTTAGTTGAATTAAGTGAGTAGTTACCCATTGATAGATAGATTAAATAATAGTGTTGCGAATATGTGACGTTGCTTCCCCTACTTAAATATTCTGTATAATATATAAACGTATTATTCGTAACAGACGTGTTGTAATTTTTTCACGATAATGTTTTTGACGATCACCAGGTTTCCAATTTACTTAAACTGTAACAGAGCTGTATAAAACACGTATTTATAAATTATTATCATTAACGAAAAATGTTAACTTAATTTAACATAATGTTAATTCAACTTCCATAGTATTCATTTAATTATTATAAAATAACCTCAATAAAGCTTTTGCGGAAACAAGCGGAAACTTGTGAGAATCAGGAATATTATTAATAGTGAATTAGACCAATGACAAAGAATTATATTTATAAAGTTCAGGTTATCATGGGATGAATTAAAAAAATGTGCAGAAAATTTATATAGTTGATGCAAATTAAGTAGATTGTTTCATACTGGATATACGAGTATAACTAAAGAATTTTTTTACTTGCCTAACTATTAGCGGTCACTACACAAAATTACACACTTTGCAAGTTGCTAACTAAAGAAATACTATGAATAATTTATATGTAAAATCTATATTGGTAATTATAAAAATGTATATGTTTTCAAAAGACAATAATTCTCAAACTGTAATCTTCTAAATTCTGTTTGAAATACGTGCTGGAATTTTAGGTAAAACGTTCAAAATTGCTTTTACTTGTTGTTAAACTTGGGATGTATTTCATAGCATTAGATTACACTACGAGAATTTTTGTGTATTGAAACCTTCTACATTTTTCTAACTACCCGAATAGAATTTACAGAGAAATCATTTTCGGTTTTGCTTAAGTTGTTAAAGTGATGTTTACGGCCATTTTTGAGATATATATTACTCTATCTCTTATCTACCTACTTTGTAGTAATTTATTGAGTTAACATTTAGTAATTTATTGAGTTAACATTCAGTAATTTATTGAGTTAACATTTAGTAATTTATTGTATTAACGGTTAGTAATTTATTGAGTTGAGATTTAGTAATTTATTGAGTTGAGATTTAGTAATTTATTGAGTTAACATTTGGTATAATTTCTTCTAAAGATTGGTATTCACTTTATGGCGTCATTATTAATAAATTAATTAAAAAAAAGTTACGTTGTATTCACCACTTTATTAATATATACAGATATCTACATGTTTCGAAAGCGATGATTTCTTCATCAAGAATAACATATAGTAATTTACTGAGTTAACATTTAGTAATTTACTGAGTTAACATTTCGTAATTTATTGAGTTAACATTTATTAATTTATTGAAATAACATTTAGGCAATCTTCCACTGCTTCGATACCTACACATGAAATAGTTGACTGAAAGTGTGATTGATTTTATTCAGGCACCGCCCCTGGTACCCTCAGTAGCCGATTACCCCATGGAATTAATTGCATAGAATTATGATTTGATCGTTGGGATTTCAGGCATTATTACGCCATTGTATGTCACTGCATCGCATCTGTACTCCATAACCATCAACCGTTATTTTTTTTATTACATACTAACTGATGCTTTATTACCCATGAGGGTAGAAACTAACAATGAACATACATACTCGTACCTTCAAAAAAAATTGTATACTTATAAACTTAATTTATAAATTATATGGCGCATTTACAATTTTTTTTTTATCATAATTGGCAAAAAATCTTTTCAGAGTTGAACAGTCTATGTAAATTGTTTGGAGATAATAATAATAAAGAACTCTAATACGTTTTTTCTAAATCAATAATGACGTTCTAATTTAAATACCATTTTTTTAAACGTTTTCAAAACGCTCCAAATCTATGGCCTGCCGGTTGTGAGATGGTTTTGAGGTTAGAATGTCAAATGTCAAAACAAGGCTGAGCTTTACGGCACATAATTTTAAATTCTACTAGCTGATGTGTACCCGGCCTTCCTCGGGATTATAATGTTTTTTTTTGGAATACAGTTACGAAGTTGTGAATTCTTGCTCGTCGTTTGAGTGCCATAATTAATGTGAAACCGATCTACTATCTCTGTCGCAAAAGCAATGCCTTGTGACGACTCTCAACAAATAAACAAAAAAACATTTATGTGAAATATTTATTACATTCAAAAAAATTATTTTAGGTGTTAAATTTGTTTTAGTTAGGTAGCTACTTGTGTTTTCAATTTTTTAAATATTCTACCCAAACAAATCTCCTTCTTTTGAATATGTAATCTATGGCTAACCAGAGTTGTATATCTATGGGCTATCCTAATTAAAACATGGCGGATTCAATGTTTTTAACATAATTATGTCAAAATCAAACTACATGAAGATTCATAACAAATATAATAATATAGTCTATGAAAATATGTAAGCATTTTAAATCAGATGAATTTTTCCTATCTTTGATTAATCTTTGTCCTTCGGGGTAACAAATATTACCTTCACTAACAATATATATATATATATTGCTAAAATTGATCGAAAAAACGGATAATTCACTCGTGTATTGTGATGTTTAAGAAGCGATCAGTAAATTTCACTCAATGATTACCACCATACAATGAGACATCAAATTTCCTCAGTGAAAAAATAATTTCTTTTCCACTAGAAAAGGGCGTAATCTGCTACTATGAAGATAAACAAGCATTCTAGGGTTATTTAAACATTATTCAAAATTCTTGCAGTGACGAAGGTAACGTGGAAATATAATTAGTAATCTGTTAAAACTGTTAGTATCGCCGTTGTTAAATATGCCTTGATTTAGCAACATGATGTTATGTGCAATGTAATTATCCCGACTATTGATGTTAATTGAATAAACACAAACCTACAATTCAACCTACAGTAGAAGTGACACTGTTCATGAATATATTGGGGCAAGTCAAAATTTAAAAAAAAAGTTAGTAGTTAGATTATTGTTGTATTATATTATATTGTTGAAATAAACTCCTGCTGACAAGCTATTTGCAGTGGCTTAGCGGGTATAAGTTCCCACTGTATATAATTAATATTATACAATAAAAAAATAAAAAAATTAAAAAAATCAGAATAACCGCTTTTGTATTTTTAATATGGTACCGTAATCGAGTTAGAACACATAAAAAATAAAAATAAAGTTTGTCATTATTTGAACTTTTGGATTAAGACTATTAGACAGATCAGTAAAAAGCATTTTTGTAAGTATCTACCTATATGTATTTTTTCTTTTTAATTCGTTAGCAAAATTATCAGCTTTCACATAACCTCAAATAATCACAATTAAAAATCTTATCTTAAAATGCTTGTACATATATATTATTGTAGTTTAAAGTTTGTATTAAAAACAGGCTTTAATAAATTTGATTTAAAAACTTAGGTACGTAACCATCTTTACATACATTTTTCGACTTTATTTTTTATTTAAAAAAACAGACAAACATTCTCAGGTTACGAATAACCTGACAGTATGTGAAAATCTCCCACTACTATCACATTAAGCGGAAGATGCTGCTTGTGTCGTGATGAAGGACAGCCTGCCGAGGAATTGAACTCACGACGCCCAGGTGTTACCAGCACAGCCACATACCGGTCAACTCGTCATAATTAATAATAATAATACTTGGATAATAGAAATACTACTTGCTAGGGTTCATCTGATTATGGACAAACAGATACAGAAACATACTTACTCCGTAGGTCACGCCAGATTAAAACGTTAAATCATAAAATTATCATATGAGATCATATGATTTTGCACGCACAGGACACAATATTAGAAAACACTGCACATTGCATGATATTGCAGTCACTGTTTAAATCCTATTTGTCATTGATATTATATTTATTAAAATGTTATTGGCAAAAGATGAGAAGGTATTTATTTGAAACATTATTTTATTTGAGATTTTCGATAATTATTATGTACAGTTACAAATATTTATAATTATTTACAATGTCGAAATGAAAAGTTTCAATTTTTTCTTTTAAATCCTTTAGGTAGGTACTAACGGTTAGCTTCTCTTTGTTATTTAGGTATGCAAGTGAACCATTCATGGATATGACTTTCCAAAGAGATGAGTTTTTAGTTTTGCTCTGAATTCTGTCGAGTCTTTAATTAATCTTAGATCGTATGGCAGTTTTTTCCAGGCTTTAGGGCCTGACACGCTGAGAGCTTGCTCACTAAACTTAGTATTTGGTGTGTGCTTTGGTTCCTTCAGCCTTCCGATGGCCGATGACGTCACTGATCTAATAGTTGACTGTCGTGAATTGGAATTTTCAGGGATGCGTAGTTTCGATAGGTAAGCCGGAGCCATCCCGTTAATTGATTTAAATACCATCCAGCAGAGCTTAAACTGGATTCTTTCGGGACATTTGAGCCAGTGAATATTTTTGAGATGCTCTGAAATGCGGAAGAATAGTGGGATGCTTAAAAATGTGGATGTTTAGATTTTATTAAGATTTTTTTACTATTCTCATCATACTCTTGAATCAGTCAAAAAAGAAACAGGTAAATAATTGATTGTGTATTTAGCCCGTTACCTTGCCGATGATTGATTGGTAGGAGTAAGTAAATATTCAATCTGTTTCATAATCGTCCATATAACAGCTGGCAACACTGCTTCTAAATCCGATTAATTTCAATATTACGATTTAAATCTACAATGATTATTATTGCAACACCCTCCTTTAGGCCTCAAGCCATTACAACTGAAATAAATTATCATAATCTCACTTATTCAATAATCTATTATTATGTTGGCATATTGATGCATAAGTTGAAGTTACGAATTAATATAAATTTGTTCTTAGAATAAGTAGGTAGTTGTCGTCATTTGAATTATTGAGTAAATGAACAAATGTTTTCGGTTGTCTAATCCCGTGGTTTAGCTACTGGCATATTGATGCGCCTTGCCGTATCCACTACTGACGAAGTTGGCGGTGCTTACGGTATGTGTTCATACTGCGCAGGCGCAGACGTCAAAATATTCTAGCCGACAGTTACGGTCGGTGCTGGCCCGTGCATGCGCGGATTCGTTACGCTTATGTACGCTGTAATATGAATGCTTTATTTGTCGGTTAGCAAAATGATAAAAATTAAAAAGACCACGGAATATCATAATGTTATTCGGTTAACCTAGGGATTTAAACTATTTAATTATATTTATGCTATGAATGTGAGTGATCAACTAATGAGCAATTAGATTTTAAAAAAACTCCGAAAATTTGATTCTAATCAATATAATTAACCCTCAAAAAATATTTTTTACTGAAGTCGAAGATTTAATAATATAGCAGTTAACAACAATAAAAAATCCAGTCTGGGGAATAATAACAACGCTCTTCTAATCCAAATAACTTGCTAATATTGAAATATTTTTAACAAAATATTTAGTCAACATATTATATTGGTGAAAATGAAAAAAAAATGCCCCAACTCCACACAGGAGGCCGAGAAGACAATAATTTTCCTTCAGAAGGAGAGGAGGTACTGGGAAGCAAAAAAGTTTGAGGGGTGGGTAGGAATTTCAAGGTCAGTGTGTCCAGGAGTGACGACCGTATGAATCCATCTCTCGCACTGCGTTGCAAAGCGACGATGGGTTCAGAGAGTCCGGCTGGACAGTTCAAAAAGTCTCCCCCAACTGGCATTTCCCGCGCAATTGGTGGAGAGACGCATTCCACGCCAATACCTAAACAAACCTCACCCTATGAAGTTTGGCACCCCTTCTAAGTCATCAAACGTAGCGAACTACTTGGGGAGAACTACAGAGGCGTTGGTTATCCAACGAATGGCTCCCAGGCGGCGGTACCCAAACCCACATCCGAAATACAATAAATAAATTAACCTGCAATAATTGTCCACATCAAATAATTATCATAATCTAATGTAAATCTTTAGAATTTCTTAGTCTTCTTTTAATTAATTGTACGTGTCAGTTGTAATTAATTTCTGAGTAATTCAAATTTTTCTTCTTTAATCCACTATTTGCAAATGAATGGGTACCTACTTTGTATAGCATCCAATTAGGCTTTTTGCGTTTTTCGTAATTACCATGCTTTACTTTTGACCATTGTTCAGCGGCATAATTTATGAATAATTTTAACAATTACTTGGATGAAATTACATTATAATAAGCAGAAGTTACGCGTCTGGAGCATTAATGTTAAATTAACGAAGTCTGGAGTAAAGTGGCGAATCCTTTGCTTAAAGTTATTGTTCTGTTATTTTAAAAAGAGCTAGTTAGGTATTTGTTAGATAAATTGTATTCATAGAGAAATTTTCTAAGAGTATTAAAATCGAAAAGTGTTATTGCTTGACGGCCTTCATGGTCGAGGGGTAAGGCTACTGGCTACGAATCCGAAGATCGCGGGTTTAAATCCCGGCGTGCGCAAGTAAAATTTTATTTTGTGTAAATTTTGTTATTTCACAATTAATTAATTTATAATAATATATAGTATATTTGCGCACGTGCCACAGTGGAAGATAATTATAGTATCGCCCTGGTGTAAGACCGCCATTCAGAATTGAAAAGTTGCTTGAAATGGTTTTAACCGTGTTTGGTAACCAGATCTGAATAGCCGGGTATTTCCTCACATGTCTCTTCCTCTTCTCCTTCCCCTCCTCATTACCTTCATCCTCACAATATTCCCCAATTAGGGATAGCATAGTTTCTCTGGCTAGAAACGCTTGGGAGCTGTTGGGACTCTTGTGCGGTATTCACTTAAAAATCAAAAATAAATTATTTTATAATTACCTGGATGTATCTTTAGAGTGGTAAAGGTAAATGGTGAAATCAACAACGAACAGATAGATAGCATAAATCAATAATTTTTATATAACTTTTTGATACATTATATCATTATATTTTCTTCAACAGATTGGCATTCACTTTATAGCGTCATTATTTATAAACGAATTAAAAATTAATTTGTATTCACCACTTTATTAATATATACATATCAACATATTTCAGCTTTCCTCATCAGGAATATACAGAATAATAAAAAAAACAACTTACAATAATCTTGCAATGAACCATCGGTGTTGTCATTTAAAACGTTAAGATCGCAGTGTCCTCATAAAATGTCAGAAATATAATTAAATATAATTATCTGTCAGGCTTTTCAATTTTGAAAAATGAAAATTTTCGATCAAATTTTGCTAGTTAATACGTACGTTACTCTTATAAAGTGGAGTTAAGGTCTTTGTGAAAATTAAATGAAGAAAATAATCGATTCAATGCACATGGCAAGTAAGAGTAAATAACCATTTACAGTCTTAAACACACGGTAATTACACAGGTAAACGAGTTTGGACGGACTGCCGCCGCTAAAGAATATTTATTAATAAATTTATTGTAATTTTTACGTAATTGTTTTTAATAACGCGTAATGACGGCGCTGTTTGCATAGGCGGCGGCCATTTTGTGCAAGTGGCAGAGGTTCCCAACTTGACATATACATGGGGTTGTTATACAATTTAAAAGATTTTCAGTGAAATATTATTATAATAAATTATAGAAATCGAAAATTCATAAAATAAATATAAGATAACCTACACAATGCATTTTTACTGCTTGTTTACTCATAAATGAAACCATTTTAAAGTGGCTATTTGGTTTGTACTAACAGTTATTGCTCGCCGTTCGTGCTCTATCCGTAATTTAGAAAGATAATAAAATACTTATTTAATCAATTGTAAGAATTATGTTTATTTTTTTATTTTTAGACTTTTTTGGTTATACATATCACAATTCTTATCGGTAATTTTTATTTGTATTCGTAGATGCTTTAATGAGGATATTTTAAGATTAATATAAATAAATAAAAATATATAATGATATAACTGGGCCGCTAGAGGCGCTAGTGTAGCATGTTGCCATCAAATGTCAGAAGCTGGGCGTATTATCATCTAGAATATTTGATAAAATTACACGTCTATTATATTAACCCGAAAAACTTTAACTACTCGTATTTATAAATCAAATACTTGTTTATGCAAAGCAGCAAAACTCTTAAACTGTGAACTCTGTCTGGAAGTTTTAGATCGGGACAATTATTTCCAGCTTTCTATGTTATCTCCATCGTGAGCTATAAAGCTTTCAAAGTAGTCACAATCGTTCATTTAAAATAAAAAAATTTGGGAAAAATATTATACTAAAAGATAACTCTTCAGGAAAATTCGGTTTTTTTGGTAAAGATGTGACTTTCTTTAGAAAAATCAAGAAAAATTTAGATAAAAAACAAGTTTACTAATTTATAAAGCAACTGTTTCACAACATATTATAGACTACTGTTCTAATGTTCTCTATCTAAGCAATTTAGGTAGCTTAAAAAAACTAAATAATCCATAATGCAATGAGACAAATTTTAAAGTGTGATAAATCTAAATCAATTCAAAAAATGCTCAATGAATTAGATATGTAATGAGTGTTAAACAAAGAATTTTCTGTATTTTTAAAAATTTTTATTGGTATTCACTTTATGGCGTAATTATTGATAAATTAATTAAAAAATAATTTGTAATCACCACTTTATTAATATATACATATCAACATGTTTCGAAAGTGAAGCTTGTCGAAGAATGTCAACTACAGACAGATGATAAAGATAGAACATAATAATGTAAAAATAGACAAATTATAAAAATAAGCAAAAATTGATTAAAGTTGGTAAATAATTAATTGAAAACGTTAATAAAAAAATATTATAAAACGTTGAATAACAAATTTACATTAGAAAAAAAATTATTAATATTAATATGAACATAAATTCAAGACATAGTTATTTAAAAAAAAAAAAAAATTAATTATACTTAATTGACTATTAACACTTTTCCGAATTTCTAAAATTTCAAATTTCTCTAATTGTTAACCGATTTTATTTGTATTTAAAAAATTTAAACCTTTATTTATATCAAAATAATGATTTGCCTAACAATTTACTACCACCTTACTTGAGAGACTTCCATACACACCATACAAGACAAACAGTAGATATTGGACTCTAAAATCAAGAAATCCCACACAAAAAAATGTTTACCGTATAGTGATAATTTAATGAATAGTGAAGTTCCCAGTGAAACATCAAACATATCTAGATTAATCACATTTAGATATAAAAATTATATACATAATTGTACATAATTTTTGCACTACCTAAAATGAGAAGAACCAAGAGAAACACATAAAGATAAAATAGTTCACAAAATTTAATAACTAATATATGTAAGATTTTGTATCTTAAACTTTATTCTGTAAAAAAAATTATATTTGCACCTTATTTTTTAATTTTATTTATATGGTCGCTAATAAAAACAAGCAATAAAATGTTACAAGTATTAGAAATAAGCAAAATTTAGTTTTTATTGCATTGTTTATTTATTTATTTGTAAGAAACAAACAGCTCTTAATACAAATATATATACAAAGGAAGTTTAATAAAAGGTAAGCCAACAAAGTTTATTTTGCTAACAGTGGTTAAATACATATGTTTTATTTATGAAGTTAATAAGGTAAAGAAAAAACAAAATTAGAAGGAAGGTTGGGAGGAAGGCGAAGATAGGATCGGGACAGGAGATGCTCTCGATTCCCTTTATACTCGTGCATCAATTTGTGGTCGTACAAATTACTTCGGTTCGATATTTTGAAAGGGTATTGCGCAAAATGACGATATTGTGAAATTGTGCGTTATATTGCGCACAAATACGGGCAATTGGAGAATTTATCTATTTAATTATTTAAGATTGGTCCTGCATGCGGGCAAATAAAAAAATCTATTTTTCGGGTTGGTCTTGATGGTATGTGAATGTTAAATAACAAGATTTGATCAAATATGAAGCGTCGCGTTTGAAGTGTGAAGCATATTCGACCACATGAAGTGGAATTATTTTAAGTTCAATAAATAAATAATATATACCTAGTAGGTAAAAACGAACATGTGTTTTTTATTTATTTATTTGTATCATCTAATCAGGTTTGATAACTTCTGTTAATTGTTTTCAGCTATCATTTGATAGGGTTGGCTGTCCCTGCAAACTAGTTTTTCCTCATAATAACCCTGTGCGAAGAAATAAAGAATTTTCACCAACCCTTATACAATAAATACCTACAAGAATACTAATAACATTATTCGTTAGGTAATCTTATGTAAGCAATTACGGTAAGTGTATATTTACTGCAAATATAACCTATTGTGGCATATACGAGATATTAAAATAATGCGACATGTTATTCTACTTTCCTATGAACCTTTTGATTAAAATGCTCACATAATGAAATATCTATGTTCGTAGAGAAAGAATCTCTATATATAAAAATTAATGGTTGTAGAGTACTGTGAATGAAATCCAAAGTGTAAAACTGTAGCTATAACGTTTTCAAATTAATATGAAAAACATTGAACCCGCCATGTTTCATTGAGGTTAGCCCGTATAATAATAATAATAATAATAGTTGGATGATTTGTATAGCGCCGTTTTTGTGAAAAATCACCTCAAGGGCGCCGTACAAATATTTCTTAACTAATTATGTACAAACAGATACAGAAAAACATACTTACCTGGCAGGTCGTATATAGTATATACCACTCTGGTTAGCCACAGATAACATATTAAAAAATAATGTTTGTTTGGGTAGAATATTTTCAAAATAGAAAATACAAGTATGTAACTAATTAAGAATTTTATTATTTAGAAACGTTTTGGAAAAATAATTGTTTTTAATGAAATAAAATTTCTTACCTATGTAGAACGAAGGACAGTTATTTCACCATAGTTTGTAAATGCCTGGGTGGTTCAATGTACGATCTTGATCATTAGCGTTTTTTAGAATTTTACCTATGGTATTATCTGTGTGGAGCGCGGGTTAAATGTGAGCCGGCAAGTTTTTTCTGCTAAATGCAGAAAAAATTGATATACGAGTTTAGAAGATTCTACGCCATTGAAAGGGGTTGCTGAAAATTCTATTTTTATAAGTAGATGTGTCGAATAAAAATTTAGCTCCCACTCCAAGACCTAATATTTATGTATGTCTGTCATTATTTATACCTTAGTTTAGTTTAAAGGTACTTCCGAAACCGGTCGATTAATATATTATATTGAAGTGGTTCAAAACAAATGTATGCGTTTATATTATAATTATGGCAAGCCACAACGGAAATGCTCTTTAAAAATATGGAATTTTAATTAAGGGGCCATAAAATCTATTGTTTAATTACCAAGCATCAAAAAAGAAACGTTCTCAAAGCATTTTCTAATATTTAATATCATATAGTCAACTCATCTATACTTCTTGTGCCGCTTTTATTATAAATAACGCTTTTGCACAAGGAGTATGCGACCGAAATTTTAAATGAGTTACTCTGTAGAATGTGCTTGTAATGCTAGCTATAATGTTAGTTTAATACAATGTTAGCTTGCAAACTTTATGCTCGTTCTAAGATTGTTTATGTACCCATTAGTCTCGTTTTACAGGTTTTTTTCATCAAATAAAATTCCTGCCTAATAATTTTACACTTAAGAGGAACGGCTACGCTGACTGTTTCATGTATAACTTAATTTAGGATTTGAGGCCAAAATACCCATCCAAACTGCTTGATATATTTTTTTAATTAAAGGTTTACTAACTATCTAGTACGGACGAGAAGTATTTTTATTTATTTTTGTTTTAAATGCCATGAAATAAAATCAGTTTTCATAATTTTAGAGGCAACTTAAAAAAAAAATTGCGGGTTTATTGTATTTAAAAAAAAACATCATGTTCGCTATGTAAATATGATTTCATATATAAAAAAGATAAACGTAAAAAAAACGTTTTCTCGCTTCGATATTTTAAATTATGTACCGCAAATTTGTTTTCCAACGTAATTTGATCGTTTTTAATTTGATTTAAAGTCCACCATAATGCTTTTTAAATATTTTTAATTTTATTTTACATATCATTATACTCGTGTGTTCAAAGTAGACTGGCGAAAAAAACTTTTATTACAATCACCGTTAGCCCCCAAATAATTGTTAAAGGTGCCTCTGAAATCGCGAAAAATCAGTTCATTTATTATTTCATAATGTAATACAAAAATAAATAAATTACTTCTAATCCGTACTAGATATTTATTATACTTTTTGATTAAATAAAAGATCATTAGGTTTAGGTGAGTAATTTGGCCTCAAATTAAATTTAATTTTGTATGAAACAGAAACAGTTAAGAAAACATTATTCTAACAAAAAGTCTTACTAGTTGCATTCCAACGATTAGAGTTGTAGATTCACTACGTTTGTTAAATTATTTTTTTCACGAAAGCCGGAAGCTGGGAATGTATGATTTGGAAATAAATAAATAACTTAACTTAACTCTGGACAGATTAAAAAAAACAATAGTTTTGAATTTATAACATAGTTCTCAATTGAACACTAATTAATAGACAAATCAGTGTGCTGCATTTAAAAAAAATATGTTTTTGTATTAAGTATTAATAGCAGTCATATAATTAAAATTAATGCTTAATTAATGCATAAGTTTTTCATTAAAGTCAGACAGTGCTCCATTAAATATTTTTATAATAATAATTAACAATTAACACAATTTATTCAAATAATATGTTATTTTAAAAACATATTGCTGTTTTACATATTATTAAAAATAAACTAATTAATTAATATAATGTAATCATAGTAACATTTCCAAAATTCTGGTGTATTTACATAATACTAGCTGAAGAAAGCGGCGTTGCCCGGAGTTATGAATGGTTTGGAGGAAAGTTTTGAAGTTGTGATGTGTTACCCAACTACTACCCCTATCCCTACACCCCTGTCCTGTAGTTTTCATTTTATTTTGAACGTCAACTGTGCAAAATTTCATCAAAAAATACCAACATTTGGCTATAAGGGTTGGAAAGGGGGTGAGGGTAGTTTTTCGAAATCTCATATAAACAGTGACCTTTCTCTTGCTTTGTAGGTCAAGTGTGCAAAATTTCATCAAATTAGGAATAAAACTTTAAAATTGAATACGAAACGAATACACACCACCCGGCCGGAAGAAAAGAAGAAAAGAAGATAGATGAAAATAGAAGAAGATACAAGAGAAAAATATATTTTACTGAATTTTATTTTAATTGCCTGAGGTTAGGAATGGTTTAGAGTAAAGTTTTGTGGTTGTGATGTGTTACCCCTACCCCTACCCCTACCCAGTAATTTTCCTCTTATTTTAAAGGTAAAATGGGCAAAATTTCGTCTAGAAATACGAAAATTTGGCTTAAGGGTGGGAAATGTGGATGGGGGTAGTTTTTCAAAATGTCATCTAGATAGTAACCTTTCTCTTATTTTATATATTAAGTGTGGAAATCTTCATCAAGCTAGGAATAAATCTGTAGATTTGTATACAAAACTAACAAACAAACAAACAAACACCGCACGGGACACTCTTCTTTACATATAGATAATACAAATAATGCGCTGATGTCATTAATAATTGCAATAAATGATATAGCCGTTTTAAAATATCAATCAAAACATAATTATTGAGCTGTATTTAAAATTAATTACAATATCAATATTGAGTTGCAGTCAATATTAATTACAATATATCCATTAATTAACGTAGAGATAATATTGTTAGTTTTTTTATTTCTGTTAATTAAAACAGAGTGAAATTTTAAGTACTAATGGTGAAACAATGATCACTTCTATTTTTAAATAATTTTATAAAATCACATCTTAAAGATTATAAAAAAAATGTATGGATATAAAAATCTATACAAAATAGAACGAACTTTTTAAATTTTTTTTATAAGAATACCGCACAAGAGTCCCAACTCCTCCCAACCGTCTGGAGCCAGTGATACTGTGGTATCCCTAATTGTGTAATGTTGTGAGGCTGAAGGTATCGCGGAGGGGAGGGGAAGGTGGGAAATATCTGGCTATTCAGATCTGGTCACCAAACAAGGTTAAAACCATTTCAAGCAACGTTTCTATTCTGAATGGTGGTCTTGAAACTATAGATTGGCAATGAAATGTGGACATTTAATAAAGTAGAATTTTTTATTATTACTATGGAACCACCTAGCTACTTAATTAATTTTATTCTAAAAGTTCGAATTCGGATTCGAATTTTGATAATTCGTTTTAGAAATAATATCATATCTCGTTTACGTCATTTTTTAAATTTATAATTTTGATCTGTTAATTAATTTATTTTTATTCATTTCTGATAAATGGGTACTTTGATACACGCATTCCAGAAATACAAAAAAAATCGCCTTCGATGTAATTATCTGCGTTGGAAAGCGTTAAATTAATAATAAAAAAATTTCACATTAAATTATCTAAGTATATTATGATGTAGAATCATCTCCATTTTTTTAAAGTAAAAAATATGCATTTGGACCATTATGTTTTTATAAATTTACTTCGATTTTCCCGTGAGATATCTTCGTGTTGTCATTTAAGAAGTTTTTAACGAACACAGTGTCTTCAATGTTTGTCGTCTTTTAAATGTCAAACTATATGATTTATTTATTTTGCAACAATCCTTAACTGATCAAAAAAATACGTATGACTGCGTGCGTTGATAACATCCCGAGTGGTGCGGTACTGAACGAGAGAGGTACGGGGTTTCTCTCATCGTGCTGCGATGCGCGGTCGTCAGTAGTAGCCGGTGATCTGCCCGCAGTAATGGGCGTATCATGCGTGTTATGTTTTCAGCACTTATATACAATATTCTATTTATATAAATATTTCTGATTTTTATACAAACGTTATTAAGATAGTAAATGACAAAATAAACCAACCATTGCCTGTCTCAACACAGGATATCCCCAGCGAGACAGGTACAGTCAAATAATTTTTTTAATCAATATATATATAAAAATTAATGTCTGTCTGTCTGTTCTCGATTTTCTCTAAAATTACTACACCGGTTTCTCTGAAAATATGACAGTTTGTTCTCATTAGTGACGGAAAGGGTTAGAGAGTAGTTTAAATGAAATCCAATATGTAAAATTGTTGCTGTGACGTTTTAAAATTAATAATTAATATGAAAAATATTGAACCCGCTTTGGGTTACCCCATAGGTATAACACTCTGGTTACCCACAGATTACATATTCAAAAGGAGAAGGTGTGTTTGGATAGAATATTTTCAAAATTAAGAACACACGTAGGTACTTACGTAAAAACTATTTTATTTAGGTGTTTTGAAAATATAAATGTTTGGCATGAAATAAAATTTACAAATTAACGTATCTTTGTTTTGAGATAGTTACTTTCGATGTCAAATCAATTATGGCACCCAAACAACAAGCAAGAATTCACATCTTTCATAACTTTATTCCCAAAAAAAAAACCCGAGCATGGCCGGGTACACATCAGCTAGTAAATGAGTATGTGCGGAGACAGAGTTGTATGGCGGTCTATCCTCTCTACCTACTCCTGCCGGGAAACGGGCGTGATGGTTAGTTAGATTGAAATAGATAGGAACTAAGGTTAGTGAAACAACGAATATTGCGGCATAAAGCGGCCATAAACCACTGTAAAATTCTAATTTTCCCCGTAAATATGACGTAAGTCTTTCCTGAATATTCGCCATTTCGACTAGGCTTCTATGCTTGAAGCCTTATCGGTGAATTAATTTGTTACCGCGGCACTAAAGTGTAATAATTATTACTGCACGTTATTTTTACTAGGCTTTTATAGCAGTTTTTATGGCATTCAATTACCACATAGCTCTAGTTACATGGAAAGTTAGTTTGCTAATCTATGTTTTAATCTAAGGCTCGCTGAGTCAGAAGGAAAAGCACATACTTTTGTAGAAATATTGTATCCAACGGGAAAATAACACAAATTTTATGTGAATAAATATTCTTGATTATTTTTAAACTTGAGACAGTGGTGGATTAGCTATCCAAGCTGCCCAGGCAGTCGCCACGACTCTATCTTATAGCATATAGGACATTTTGACTCTATTATATAAACAGTGGTAATACTGTTAGTTTCGTTTATAGTGACCAGATCTGAAAAGCCAGGTTGGAAACAGTTGGGAGTATATTATTTTTTTATAATTTCTTCAAACCATCGGTAACTTTGTGGCGTTACTATTAAAAGTGGTGTAAACAAAGTACATTTTTAATTATTTAATTTTTTTTTTTTTTAATTAAAAGGAAATTAATCGTTTCAAAAAAAATAATAAAAAATAAATCTGCTATCATTAAAACGGGGAAAATAGATTTCAACTGTGGGAACCTCACAAAGAATTTTAATTATAACATTTGTGTTGAGTAAATCAGTTTTTACGCCAAACACCATAAAAACAAAAATTGGGTAGGGGTAAATAAAATCATACAAGTAAGTCGTCTCAATGTGGCCTGACCACAGTTTGAGAATGGCTTTGAATTCCAAAATAGCCGTCTCAATAATAAAATAAAATAAATAACTGAAATACTTGCAAATCCTTAAAGGAAAAACTTAATAACAACGTTATTAAATTTAATTTAATTAAGCTTCATAAAAAAAAAATTATTGGAGTTCTACGAATTAAACACAATAAGATTGGTATTCGCTTTGCGGCGTCATTATTAATATCCATACTTGACATTATTATTTTTTAGTATTCCACATATTCCTGATGAAGAAAGCATCGCTTTCGAAACATGTTGATATGTGTATATTAATGAAGTGGTGAATACAAACTAATTTTTGATTCATTTACATTGAGAATTATTTCGTAAATGCAGCCTACTCAAGCAATAGTTTTGCATTTCTTGCACATGTTTTACGGTTTATTTTTAATCGTGTGTATACATTTTTTTCAATACGTGAAAATCCTTGCAACCGTTTAATATTTGAAATTTATATAATAATAAGAAAATGAAGTGTTCGAAAAACCATAAAAAAACAACCAATATATTTGACGAACAACTGTAATTTTTGTCAACCTTCACGATTTTCCACTTATAAAACCATATTTTAATGACATTTTTATTCTCGAAATATTTATGTTTTATATTGCATACGCGAAAAAAAACCTTGTGGGAAGAGAGTAATCCACTCAATAAATCCCCTGAAATATATCATATTATCCTAATAATTCGACAGCCGAAAATTGTAGCCATTCATATAATATACATTGACTCTTACAACTGTAACTAAATCCCCTCCCCAAAGGCAGTTTCACCGCTCGTGGAGGGTTGGCCACTAGACCGGGGTGTAAACTACCCCGCTGGGAGAAACGCACCCCTAAAATTAAGCCATTTCTCTAACTCGCGGAGATTTGATCGATTATACCGATTTAACCCACAGATAGCAATATCACAAGGGTGAAAAGGTAAGTTAATAACACGTTTTTCTAACTAACTAACCAGTAAGTTGTACTTTAATATATATATATATTTTTTAGGCGGTCGAGAAATGAATTTATTGCCATTATTTGCTTTTATACTGATTATAATATGGATTAGTTCCTACCCAAGTTAAGGGTGTGTGAATTTATTTATCTTTTCGGTTAGATATCTTTAAAAAACATGTATATTAAATTCTATTCTATTTAATTCGTCGAACTCCATTTAACTTATTTATTATAAAAAAATAATAATAATGTTATTATTAAGTTCTACAAGTGTTCTGGTGTATTTTATTTTAATTTTATGACAGCTCTTTCGACGTTCAAAGCCATTTCTAAAGTACGAAGACAGTTTGAAAATACATATGAACGCTGAAACAGCTGTCACAATAGTTAAAACTCATCTAAGTACTTATAGAACTTTATAGTAATATTATAAAAAAAAAACTATCTTTCTCAAAAGATAGTTTCTCGGGGAGGACTATTTTGCTTTAGGAAGCAAATAAGTATTTAAGGTCAAAGAAAAAGCAAACAATGACCCCGATGGCATAGCAGTAATCTATTTGATTCTAGAGCCGGAGGTAGGAGGTTAAAAATCCGCAATTGGCAATAAAAAAAAAAAATTTAAATAAATGAATGTATGTGGAAAGAATTTTGTTTTTATTTCTCCACCCATCTTACTATTTATTTCAACATCACGACATTCCTCCAATGAGGATTCCATGGTTTCAATGACTTCGGGATTACTATTATAACTACCTACTTGGATTTTTTTTAATGACCTCATGTGAGATTGTAACATCTATTGTACTGTTTTTTGTCTTAAAGCTATCTTAAAACGCGTAGATACGTTATTCTAACCCAATAGCATTGCAATGATTCTATACCTAAATCCGATTAATCATTCATCCAAGTATTCAATTATCATTCAAGTCCAATGAAATTCAGAATCAACTGTGTAATCATCCCCTATTCGACTGAGTTTCCTCCCCCCTCGGCTATGTTCGCCGCTCAGTTAGCTCAGTTCCCTAGGGGAGCGGACTACCAGACTACTAGAGGGATGTTAACAGGCCGCTGACATGGCCACACCCCCTGAATTAAGCTGTCCCCCTGGTAGCTTACAGTAAAAAAAAACTATTTGATTTGTCTTACGAGGTGGTTGATGACTTGTGACGGAAATTAAGGATGAAAGTTCTTCCATTTAGAATAACAACAAAATTGCATAAAATAGATAGGTAAATCTTGTTAGGTTAGGTTTGGTTCGGTTAAGATAGGTATCGATATGTATATCACTGACGCCAGAATTGATAGACTTGCCCTAAGTATGATTTCGACGGCTGAAGGCAAAGGCCACGTGACTTCCATTTTGACACCAGCTTAGCTCACAGCCGTCAAGGTTTGTTTCGCGTAATTTAATAAGCAAATTACAAAATATTTATAAAAACCTTTTTACTTAGTTGCTGTTTTACTAATTGACGGGACGTGTAGTTCGCTCCCGCCCCTCTTATTTGGGAATCTCTATGTAGTATAGACAAATATCTAAGAATAGTACAAATAATTTCGTAAAAATAAACAGTGTGTGCTTTTTACCTGTGTCTCTGTCAGGCTCAAGGACTGCGCTAGCTGCTTCCTCTCCGCGCCCACCACGTAGTGGTTCTTCTCGAAGGCATGCTCCAGCTTGAGGAGCTGGGAGGGGGAGAAGGCGGTGCGGATGCGCTTCGGCTTGCGGAACGGCTGCAGCAGGAAACCCGGGATGTCCGGCCCTGGGAACATAAAGTTGGCTATCATTCCAGGTGAGTTAAACCCGCTTGGTCCAACACTTGTTTGCCACTAATACTAACATGAAAACACAACACAGATAAAATAAAATAATATAATATAATATTAATAAATAAATAAAAAAATCAACTAAAATCTTTATGTAAAAAAAAAATAATAATAATAGTTCTTTATTCCAGAAGGTATGCAGGGGTAGCGCAATGAAATACGTTCCATAAGCGATAATAAAACAAACAAATAAATAACAAGAGGTACGTAAAATAAGAGCAAAATATATGTACTCGTATGTGTATGTATATATGTGTAGAAAAAGATTAATTAGTAAAATATGGAAAATTAGTTCATTCAGTAAAAGAGAAAAAAAGTGAATATTTGTCTGTCCTCGATTTTTTCGAAAATTACTAGACCGGTTTCGTTGAGAATAGCACAGTTTGTTCTTATTAGTCCCGAGAAGGTTTAGAGAGTAGTTTGAATGAAATCCAATATGTAAAATTGTGGCTACAACGTTTTAAAATTAGCATGAAAACATTGAGCCGCCATATTGTATTGAGGTTAGCCCATAGATATACCACTCTCCTTAGATACCGATTACATATTCAAAAAGAAGGTTTGTTTAGGTAGAATATTTTTAAATTGTTTTACAGTACCTACTTAAGAATTTTATCATTTAAATATGTTTTGAAAAAATAAATGTTTGGAATGAAACAAATTTTTAAAATAAATGTTTATTTCTTAAAAAATAGTTAATTTCGCTTTCAAATCAATTATGGGATCCAAACGACAAACAAGAATAGACAACTTCATAATTTTAAACCAAAAAATCCCTAGCAAGGCCGGGTACACGGCTTTTAATTAATAAATAAATATAACCGTTTGAGAGAATAATGAAAACATTTGAGAATCTGGGATGACTGCCATGGGTGATATGTAGCAAGGATTGGAGATATGGGTAAGTTTTTTTGCATTCATAAGAAATAAAATAAATATTTGTTGGAAATATAAATAGAAAGATTTTTGAAATTTGAATGGCTTGCCATGTAAGGATGTGTAGAATATTAATAAATAAAGTGACTTATTTAAGTGACCTACATATTTAAACAAAATATATATATTTACTTATTCTTAAATTTAAAAAACAAAAAAATTAGCCACTCATCTCACTAGGACAGTGTGTGTTGAGATGAGCGGCTTTACAATTTTAGTGAAACGATTTGTTATTATTATTTTTTTAAATTAACTTTAAATTGATTCAGAGTATAAACATCTATAAAATCAACGGTAAATCTTTATGTTGGGCTGTAAATTTATAGATTACTACAATAATAATTTCATTGTACCCCGAAAAACTATCATTAAGTAATCTGTTTTCCAATCAGCCACAATCATTGGGTGACCATATTTTTGTTAACAAGTAGTGAGTAAATAATAATAGGTAAATAATAATAAGTCAATAATAATCAGTAAATAGTAATAAGTAAATAATAATACATTAACAAAAATTAGTAAATATTAATAAGTAAATAATAATAAATGAATAATAAAAATTAAATAATAATAATTAAATAATAATCGGTAAATAGTAATAAGCATGTAATAAATAGATTTTTTTAAACAATCCATTACAGCTTTAGTGCCGACCAATCAGCATGTTCATGCAATATGTGTTAAGCGTTCTTCCTTAGCACATTAATGGAAGCGAGAAACATATTTTACTCCCATTTTAAATTAGGCGTTTTTCTCCTATCTTTGTTTCATTATCGTTTAGGGTAATAAAATATTGTGATCACTAATATTTATTGGTTAAATTGATTCACTCGTTTTTTGTGTCTGAGAAGCGATCAGTAAATTTCACTCAATGTACTCACCATACAACGAGACGTGAAAAGTCCCCAGTGAAAATATATTAAACTTACCTACGAAAAAAAGGACACAAGGAAAGAATGTCTTGAAGAAAGCTAGCGTGATCGGTCGGCACTTCAGTAAAAAAAATAGTTTATAGTTGGACAAAATAATGTTTATTTCTCGTTTCTATTCTAGGGTTAAAATATCACACATACCTGATTTATTATCGTATGTTTTATATTACCTATCTCCCTGAGTTCTATTCTGAGGCAGTTACATTATGTAGGAGATGTGGCCAGTGGGGATGGAAGATAGTTGTGGTTTTTTGGCTCTAATACTGACAAACAGTACTAAACAAAGTGAGTAAATTGTGAGATCACAGTGAAGGTTGTTTATAAATCTGGGTTGACCATACTCGTAGAGCATGTAGCAAGGTGGAAGGTAACTGACCACCTTAAGAGCAGTGGCCTGCATTGCTCTATGACCAAATGTAATCTGTGTGTAGATATGAATTGTGCAGTGGATATTTGAAAATATTAATTATATTTTCATCTTCTGCTGATTGTTCTGACCAACTGAATAAATGAGCGTACAAGTTCTTACCTACTTCTTAGATATTAGTCGCATTTTTTAAATTTTTTTTAAATTATTTTATTGTATTTTAATTTATCTTTATGGTTCGTTTTTTTTCCTAGTGTAAAAAAAAAGGTATTCAGAAGTCGGCAAACAGTAAGGGATTTATTCAAATTTTTACTATCCGTAATTATGAAATGTATAGTAGTAGGTACATAAAGGTTATGTCCAAAGAGATGTAAATTTATTCCAAACTCATACACATGAACATTAATTTACTACGAGATACTTTTATAAATAGGTATTATTAGTGAAAAATCATGGGTAGGTACAGGAAAATCATTTTAAAGAGCGCACATTTGAATGTATTTGTATACATCGATAATGGTTTTAACTGATTCGAACTAGTTTGGAACTCCCTCCTGCAGTCCCGCTTACCACACCGGTCCTACGATATAGTATACTACTACACAAGAAGGAATCTTTTTTAAATGATTTGCCTGTACTGTACCTACTATCGTTTTTACTAAATTATAAAAAAAAAATTTAAGTATTGTCGTAATAGACGATAAAATATAGTTATTTCTCGATAGGCATATAGGCAAACTTAAAAAAGATGTCCTCTTATATCAAAAGTGGAAACCTTTTCATTATGCATCACATTGAGGAAAGTCTAATTGATAATGTCTGGATACTCAGGAGAACAGTTATTCGATGTAATCCGATTTATCAATCTTTGGTTGTTAAATGTTTACTTGATAACTTACCGATAAAAAAAATGTATAGTTATTGTAATGAGTCTGAGAATGCGACCTCTCCTCTCACACGTTGAAGGTGAAAAAATTTAGCAAACATTCGAGCTTTAGTAACTTCCTCAGGCGCAGAGGTAATTTGAACTCGATCTCTTCTTGCTGTTGAACACCTCACCTTAAATTTCAACAAAAAAGCTACCAGGTTAACCGAAAGGCAGAGTATTATAAAAACACAGTCGAGCGATTTTAAACCCATGCCGTGGTTTACCTAAAATACTAGAATTAAGTTGTTTCAAACTTGTTCTATTGAAATTCTTCGCATTTCTCGAATCCCGGGAACAATGTATCCAATTATAGTACGACATTTCGTTCCTCGAATCTTTTACGAAAACACGTGGAATACCGGACACCTTCTACGTGATTTTTTTATTATTTATTATAGTCAATCCTTTTTTAATTTTGTTGAAAAGTTTTTTATTTGCTACCGGTTTCGACTTATCGTGCCATTCAATAGCGCTCTACAAACTAAATCATATGATTGAAATACAAAAATAATTAGATATTATTAGATGAGAGTAGTGGGAGTGATGATTTTGAGCAGGAGGGGGGGGGGCTGTAGGAAGACTCAAAATAACATGGAAACATGGTTAACAAAGGTGATTTACAGGGTGCTATTATTTTGTTCACTAAATTATTTTTTTGTTTTTTTCTAAAGCGCACAATTTAAAATATGTATTAATATTTTAATGTCTAAGCTTAGTTTTTACTTTATAAAAGCTGTGGCCTGTCTCAAACTAGAAATTTTTATTATTTCTTAAACAGAGTTCATTATCCCTGATTCAAGTTATAAAATTTCTACATTGAATAAAACTCTCTAAAACAAAATGTCTACAATTTGTTACATAGTTAATGCCCAAGAAATATAAAAAAAATCCTTTTTATATTAGAATTAAATTGCATAAAAGATTGTTCTGAATCTAAATTCTTTTTATGATTTTTTTAAACGCAAATGACGTGATCATTTACATGATTAATATTTCACGAGACCGTGTGGTAAACCTCTAAAATGAGATCGTTTTAGAAGATTCCCAGAAATTGATATATTCGGAGGTTTTCCTTAAATAATAGATAATGTTTTGTATTTATCCAGAGATTATCTTTCCCGTGGGGTTTAAATTATTAAGATTGACGTAATTATTTATAAGTTTTATATTTGTAATTTGTAATTATTATAAATTCTATACGTGTAATTTGTAATTATTGTAAGTTTTATATTTGTAATTTGTAATTATTGTATTTGAATATATATGTGTGGTACAATTTTTCATTGTTTTTCAGGGACTTATATAAATAATTTTACTATAATATAACTAGGTATATATTTTTAAAATTTTCATCCCATTGACAGATTCTTTTGTGCATTGGAGAAATGAAAACAGAGATTTATGTGTTTGATATATTTAATGAATAACAATCGTAACTTTCTGTCTGGGTGTTGTAATGTTGATTTTAAAATTTGATGAGGTGTCTCAAGACTGACACATAGATTAGTGTTTAAAGTTATGAAGGAAACAAAATTAAAAAAAAAAAAAAATTGTAAGCATATACATAAAACTAGCTGATGTGTACCCGGCCTTGCTCGGGATTATATTTTATTTTTAAATAAAGTGTTATGAAGTTGTAAATTCTTGCTTTTCTTTCGGGTCCCATAAATATTTTGAGAGCGAAAGTAATTATCTCAATAAAAATAAACTATTTGAAAATTTTATTTCATTCCAAACGTTTAATTTTTCAAAACATCAAAATAATAGAATTCTTATGTAGGCACCTACTTGTGTTTTACATTTTGAAAATAATCTATCCAAACAAACCTTCTTCTTTTGAATATGCAATCTGTGGCTAACCAGTGGGTTAACCTAAATAAAACATAGCGGGTTCAATGTTTTTCATACTAATTTTAAAACGTTATAGCAACAGTTTTACAAATTGGATTTCACTCAAAGTACTTTCTAAACCTTCCTGGCACTAATAAAAACAAACTGTGCTATTTTTAACGAAACCGGTAGAGTAATGTTCGAGAACATCGAGGACAAACAAACAAACTTACATTGATTTTTATACATGATATATTAATTAAAGCCAAAATATCTGTGGGGAATCATGGAAATTACGTTTCTCTTCAGATTTTCTAGATTAATTAAACAATTTTCAGTATGTTAAACCACTTCCATCATGAGCGATAGAGTTTTCAAGCATATATTAAGTGACATCAATTAAAACATTTCTCACTGCTGTTTATGTCTTTTTTTTACCCATCAATTAGAATTTTTTTTAATCTTTTTAAATAATGGCAAGGCACATATTATAACGTTCTAGACAAAATTTATAACATTATATTCCCATTCATCGTGGAATTACCTATAAAAGCTAACAAAACGATCTTGGGTAAGTACTTACTTACTATAAAGTCAAATTATTTGTGCATAATGTAGTAAAACAATGAATAAAAGCGTGACGTTATAAACATCGGCGGATTAAGGTCGCGCGGACCTGGATGTTGTCACAGCAGAGCACTAAACCAAAGATTTACTTAATTTTAAATGCTGGACAGTATATCAATGTTGTCATTAAACGGAGAGCCATGATATCGCGGACGATGCATGTTTGGAAAAAAATAAATCATTATTAATTTATTTTTATTAGCAATAATTATTAGCCTGAAACACTCATCCAAATTGAAAAAAAAAAAACCTTTCCGAGCAAAGATAAATGTCGCCGACAGGACTCGAACCTGCACCCTTCTGATGTCCGGTCAGATGCTCTACCGTTGAGCTACGTCGGCTTCGACATTTATCTTTGCTCGGAAAGGTGTTTTTCAATTTGGATGAGTGTTTCAGGCTAATAATTATTGCTAATAAAAATAATTGTTACCCTTTGCGCTATGCACAAAAATCTTGTCTGAGGTTTTTAAGAACTTTAGTTTATCAATTAATAATCATTATTAATTTGTTCATAAATTTTTTGGTCGCTTTTTAAATACCTACAACAGATTTCCAGTCAAACGTTTTAGACATGTGCTGTTTCGTGGTGCGTAATGCTGAAACTTTTTTTTTATAGTACAGTTTTGTACAGTTTTTTGTCATCTTTGGGGAAGCTGTGTGGGGGGTATTTTAGAGGATAGAAAGCAGTGAACTTGTAGGATGGAGGAAACCCAGAGGCCGCAGATCATTCCACAGCCGAGCTGTGGATTTTAGATGAAATATCGAATTGTCAATCCATCCATACATGCATACAAACGTCTTCTTGCCTTGCTTTAGTCGGGTCGGGGACTTATTATATGGAAAAGGCGCCTCCAAGCATCCCTGTCCTGCGATACGTCAGCGGCATCCGTCCATAGTAGGCCAAGCTTCTCATCGCATAGCTCTGGAGTTGCTTCTTCTACTTGCGTCTGTGGCGGCCCACTTGACGTCTTCCATCTGAACTAGCATTCAAAATTTTCCGCAGAATTCTATCTTGCGGGTTTTCTTAATACGTGCTTAAGCCACCTCAGTTGCGACTTCTCTACGAAGAGTAGCAGCCGTTCGATGTTTAGCTTATATCGGCTTGGCGAGCTTCTTTTTCGATCCCATTTTGTGGCTCTTGCCACTCCTCTTAAAAATCTCATGTTAGCAGCTTGGACCATGGAACGTATTCGATCGTTCAGCATCCAAATCTGGTGACCATAAGTAAGCAGGGGGCGGTACGCTGATTTGTACACTGTCGACTTTGTCTCGATACTTAGCTCAGCTTTCAATGCACTGTAAAAAGGATGCGCAGCACACCGCTTGCCGTACACAGTTTAGTGCAACGGAAAAGTTCAACAGAGTGACAATAATTTTCATCTGGCGAAATATTTTAATCATATAATCACGCTCTACATCTAGAAGTGAATACACGTCTTCGTAGAACTGTTCCCTAATTTAAAGCACAAAATATCAGAATCCTTTTAAATTTCTCACAATTATCTTACTTATATATGTGGGAAGCAGACTTTATTCGTCGAGCTTAATAAAAGTAACATACATATAATACATATTGTGTCCAGTCAATTGATGGAAAGTAATTAGGTAGGTACTTTTATTTGGAGTGAACATGATTACGGTCGCAAGGCATTATATTAAAACTGAGAAATTTCCCGAAAATTTAGTCACAGGACATCCACTCTCCTTCTGAATTTTCTATACGTCACTAAACAACGTTGTACCGCTGTAATTTTGTTTAAAATAAATCTATTGCTTAAGTGCGCCCGTAAATTTGGACGCGTATTAAAAAGCTGACTATCGAGTTGCAATGTCGTTTGTTCTACCACGGAGATAATTTTCTAGAAAGGTTTTATGTAAAATGCGCGAGACTGGTCTGTAAATATGCCTTGTTCAGTATTCGCACGAGGAGTAAAAAAACTTTGGGCGTCTTTTTCTAGCCAATGACAGCCTTAAAAGTGTTACTGATGATCGCAATGATTACCAGATCAGATGTCATTGGGTAGAAAAAGACACGGGGAGCTCTTTTGCCCCTTGCGTGAACAAGGTAATAGATTGTACTTTATGTAGGGTGCGTCGACATTTATTCTCATGTATTATTCCGATGGTTGTATTTAACATACTTGATCGTGCCAAAACCTACCTCTTCCACAAAACGTTAATTTTAATGTGGCAGTGTTTTGTGAGAGGAAACTTGCAAGAGCATTATTATTTTTAAGTACAGACATAAATCCAATAAAAAAACATTGTCTTTATACTAGGTGGTAATATGTAATTTATGTTTGTGGACTTATCCATGTGCGACGCATTACAAAAAATAAAATACTCCATTTATAAAGTAAAGCGTTATCTATACCAGCATTTTGATGATTCATAAAATTAGTTATTGTACCTGGGATATTGCAGCGTTAATGATTCGTGTATTAATATTGTTTTATTTTTTCTATTTTATGTTACTGAAAAAACAATTTTTTAAAAGGTTTTCGACTTTATGGCTTAAAATATCTATGCAGTTGGGTATAATTTTTGATAGCTCATTATGTTCTGTTCTAAAAATCTATGTAAAAGCCCAGATGGGCGTGCAATCAAATAAATAAATAAATCACACTAATTGAGTTACGTTGTGCCATATATTCCACCTAATGATAGTTTTCATAAAACTCGTTATATCTCTTTTTCTCTTATGTTTAGTCATATGTTTTAGATGGAGAGAACACTAGCTTTCTCTTTGCATGATATTTTATTGTCTAGACCCAAGGGGGATAATGTTTTACTTACACATTTTTTCAGTTTTAATTTTTTTTTAATTGCTTCTGTTTTTAGAAAAAGCACATGTGCTTTTTCAAAATTTATGAAAGAATGTTGCGTTGAAAAATAAAAAAGGAACATTTTTTTAGTTCCCATTTACTAAAATAATACCTTGATGAAATTAGAAGGTAAACATTTCACCCGAATGCTTTAATATTGGTGAATTATGAATCTCATATTTTGTTAATGATCATTATTTATTATATATTTATAAATATTTGCGAATTTAGTTGTGATCATTTAAAATAATGTGTTTCCTAAATAATTACGTTATATCTCCGTAAGTACCAAACAAACCCCCACTGGAAGAAATACAAAATCAGAAATATCAGTGATCATTCTTATTAATCTGACATTTTTTATCTGTAGTTTCTTTATAAGCCTAAGTATCAGATCTAAGAAAATGTTTTAAGTGCAAAATCTCCTACTTACGAACCCCTTTACCGATATTGTCGTATTGTTCTCAGTGGCAAATTAAGTTTTTTAGAATATGACCGAAATACATTTTAACAATTATGCCTGGTTTCACAAAATAAAATAAAACAGGTGATGTTCTTTTTGCGTAAATCGAAACATGCGGTCGGTGCTTAGCGGAAATTTCAACCTTTTCGCAACCTGCATAAGGAGTGCGTGATTTCGTTCGAATTTTAAAAAGTGGATCACCTTAATCAAATAATACACAAAAAGTTGAAAATCTTACTGAAGGATGAAGTCTACTTAATTTTCTGACGTATCACGTGCATGTTCTTTACGAATAAAATTTTTTAATAATTTGAAATTGAAAACCTTGTAAATATTTCGTGCACATAAAACAAATATATGTAGATTTTTTACTCCTCCAACCAAGTGACAGGTGCTCCTAACACGGTCGAGTACAAGGTACGAGCAACATACAAGCTGCTAATGAATACATCGCATGCGGTTATTAGCACGCTCTCCAAACGAAATCCACACGAATTGAAACAGAATTTAAAAGACAATACATCAGGAACTAACGACTATTAAAGTGCTCACTGATTGCTGAATTACATATATTATATTATGTTTAGAAGCTTTTATCCCTTCAAGACATCTCCTGAGGATTTTTAATTGCTGAGAATTCAGTGAATCGCTTGGTTGTTTCCCATAATGTGAACTGGTTTTCGCTGGCACTAATTTATTTAATGATAAATTCGGAGAAGTAATTAAATAAAGGCAAATTGGTAGAATCGGGGGATCGAAAGCTCTTCGCTGGTTCCTGTACCTAACAATTCTTCTCCCTTTCGAAGGTTTTTAATTTTTGAGAAATGGCATCATTGGTGAAGATAATGACCAGCACCATAATAGCCCTGATGAACCTCTTCCATTCCTCACGGTCCTGCTCTATATTAAGTGCCGCTGACTTGTAAAACTTAATCAGTCGAACGCATCGGCGATTTTTCTCCTGCCTTCCACTTTCTTTACCATGGCATGCACACAGTTTTTAATCAGGAAGGCGGTAAAAACAGCGACTCAATTGATATTATAAAGAAAACTAACATAATATGATAATTATTTCCTTAATAAAATTGTAGTAATTAATACAGGTGCCAACAGATGGCACTGGTTGCTACATTTGTGATTTGTATCGAAAAGTACGGCCTTTCTTCCCTTGAATGGTCATTTCTCACACATTAACATTTTTGTGTAGAATACAGTTAAGATTTGAATATGTCATGCACGTCATTTTGCATATTTAGTTCCTCCTTTTTATGCATATAGTAGGGCGATGGGTGGGGCGCGCGCGACGCTTCGAATCAAAACTGGAACTTGGCGCGTAATTTTGAAAGTGTAGATTGATTTCTCTTCAAAAATTATAGGAATTTTAATATTATTTATATATTTGAGCGAGTAGGGTAGGGCAGGCAGTGCTTATATGCCTGCATGGAATGCATCTGATGACTATTAGATTCCCTAAGTTTGAGTTAGGGATATACGACTTGGATACGCTGTATGAAGACATTTGATACCCGATTTTGAATGCCTGAGTCTTCCATAATCGGTTAGTTAGTATTTTTATGTCTAATCAGTCCATCTCTTCTTCAGTACTCCCAGGGTCACCCAAGGTGTCTATGATCCTTGGTCTCGTGTCATTTGGTGTCTTTTTTTCACGACTAGCTCAGACAGAATCTTGTCAGTGTTTCATGATCAGTTAAGTTTTCGAGTACATCTCATCTTACCTCATCTTCTTCGTGTTGTTCTATTTGAGTTGGTGACACATCGCTTTGATAAGGGGCCTCCAGGCGTCCTGTCTCCATCTTTAGCAGGCTCAGCCACTTCCCGCACAGCCTCTTTTCACAAACATGCCTGGGACGGCCCACTGGACATTTGTTTTCGAGATCAGATATCGCTTACAATATTTTTAAGTTCCAATTTAAGATATACCTTCAAAATATTCTCCACAACACATGATATGTTTAAAATTTGCATTGCCAGCCAAGTGGTTTAGAACAGTCGCTTGTCGTAACCTTTTCTAATGTTTTTTTTTTAATTAAGGTTTTTTTACAATAATATTTTATCTTTTAGTCTTACAAACCTGTGAATTCAGTTTGATTGTATGAAGTGATCTTCGATAAGATGTGATCATTGATTTCGCATTAAATTAATTTATCATTGAAATTCAACAGCATGTCTTACCAGAACTAATTATCAATTTTTCTAAGATAATTGGCTGAGAATACAAATTGATCCGTTAAATATGACGATAATAATTGTTTTGAACTTTCTGTGAGCTTTTACGATGTTTTTTTGTGAATTTATCATGATAATTTAAATACAGGTGTAAGGTTTCGATAATTCTTATGCCCATAGGGCTTTTATTGTCGTAAATTGACAGTCAGCTGCAAATATACCTTAAAGGTTTTAGTGTCTCATGCAAAAAAACAGTCACATTTAAAATAAGGAGACTCCTGAATGTTACTGCAGTCATTTTGGTTATGGCTCTGTGGCGTTCATTGATCTATTATCAAGGGTAGGCTGAGTGTAGTTTTTTAAGTTCGGGTAAGAATTTATAGTGCAATGATTATTTTAAAATTTTTCTATAAAGATTAAATTTGTCATATTGAAACAATTTATTAATGTAGAAGTAAAAAAAAAAATCGAAAAATTATTAAAAAAAAAAACCAATTTCTCCCAACCGTCCCAGATAGAAGCATCCCCAATTGGGGAATATTCTGTTGCTGAGGGTAGTGGAGACGAGAAGGAGATGAAGAGAGGAAGGTGGGGAAGTACCTGGCTGTTCAGATCTGGTCACCAAATATGGCTAAAGCCATTTCAAAGATGTTTTCATTCTGAACTATATTTCATCTTGAACACTTTCAACTTCCTCCATCACGTCTTCCAACAATGTTTACATGGATTATTAGATCAGTAATCTTATTTTTGTCACCCCGCATAGTAGGACCAAGATATTCGACATTTATTCTTTTATATCTGGTACCTAAATATACGAAAAATTGCCCAAAAACGTAGAACTTTCAAGCCTTTCATTGATGTTCATAGTGTAACCCTAAGTGACCAGGTCAGGTATGGGGCCTCTATCGAAATCAGAGTAAAGTTAGCCTCTCAGAAGCTGGGCGTACTGTTCAGAGCCCGCAGATACTTTAATAGTACACAACTGTTGACTCTGTATAAATCGCATGTGCCCCCACTGTAGAATTTGGCAGCCACCTCTGATCGGGAGCCCCACAATATCTGAAAAACCCCCTCAATCCGCACACAAACGGGCGATAGATTCGTTGATCTTAACAAACGGATTACAATCTTTGGAGCACAAGAGTCAGGTGGGAATGCTCTCCGGTATTCCAATGGAATACGACCTGAGGAACTAGCATCATTGATCCCTTCAGCACCGGTGCACAGTCAGAAAACACGCCAAACGCCCGCCCAACGTTTGTACACGGTTGACATTTTTTGCGTGAGAAAGGGTCGCTTCTACGACTCGATTTTGTATTAAGCAGCTCGACTGTGGAATGATCTGCCGGCATTTGTATTTCCTCCCTTCTCTTCAAGACCCAAGTTCACTCCTTCCTAACCTCCAAAAGACCCTTCACACATCATCCCCGAAGATGATATAGACCCCCAGGGAAATTATTTTCCCCAGGGCCTTCTGTGTGGGGTAACTGTAAAAAAATGGACCTCCACAAAAGACAACCGATCTGTCCAAAGTATTTTTAGAATGTACCGTACGTAATGTACGTATTTTCATAGTTGCCCGTTTGCTATTATTTACGAGTATGTATTGTTATCAACCATTGATAAATCATTCTGCTTTTAATGTCCTCTCCCATAAATGACATTTTCCTCAATCAAAGTTAGAATATAATGATTTGTTGGCTTTTAATTTTGTTGAATTCCCTAAAAATATATATGTATAATTTTCACTCTTTTATTATTATCTTTATTTAATGTTCAAAAATTTTCGCCACTTTTCACATATTTTTTTAGGTAAACGTTTGTCTTTTTATATTACCTGTATTTTTATAACTCCATCCAATGCCATCTTTAATTAATGAAGCAATAACAGTACAACACCTAATTATCAACAATTCGTTAATTTCTTTATTACATCAGGCAAGTAATAAGTGCTCACGTAAAAAAATACTTAATACCTGTAAAAAAATTATAAGTAATGCTATGGTCGTTAAAAGAACCAGTGGGCCCTCTTTACACATGTGGTGGTTTAACCATTAAGTTTTACCCGCTTAATAGGTAAACACATTAAAAAAACTCGTAAAATAGTTGAATAATTAAGAAATTGACGGTTTAATTCTATAATGATTAACTTTATAACGTGATAACGAAGTAAGTAAGACATTAAACAAGTCATTTCTGACATACTGTGTTATTTGTTTTGCAAGTAGGTACTTGCTTTGATGAAATGGGTATGTACTTACCCAATTTGTTTGTTTTTCCTACTTGCCTAAAGGAAATTAGAACATTTTTTCATATCTTGCCTTTACAGCAGAAAATTCGTTTGTTGAAGTAGAAAAATCTGTCAGAAGGTGAACCCTGGCGTTGTGAAGGTTGCAAAGAATTTTACGTCTAAACTGTGTAGATCAGCGTAATTATGTTTAGCTCGCAACACCATTTCCATCATGAGTTAAAGAGCTTTGAAATATCCACTTTAAAAATGTTGAAGTGCATTAACACAGAGCGTCATGGTCGTGAAAAATTAAAAAAAAAAATGACGATATCCTTTTCATTTTTTTTATGTTTACGAATACATTTTCTATAAGCTATTTTCGATTTTCCGCCAAAATGACATGTTCGTTTTGATCGTGAACAAGGCGTTGTTGACGTCTCGCCGACCAACGTTGGAGACATCCGTCTAACCAGCCAGTGGCGTTATCCACACCATTATTACGTTTTACCCAGTTCGAACCGTTTCGGAATGTGCAGTTTTAGATCGTTTTTAAAATCAGTAATTATTAAGGAAAATATTGAAATTCAGTGCGATTATCAGAATGAGATATAAAAACTTTAAATCTTCCACACTTTTTTAACGGAATCCGTAGTTTATAAAAATCCCCTGTTGTTTAACTAGAAAAAAACATTTAGAAACAGGGTAGTAAGTACCAGTACTAAATTTATAAATTTATCCTTGAACACAAATAACTGGAGGAATACAGCAGGAGAAAGATCAGAATTTAGGCATTTATTTCAGCTCGCTTTAATGGTAAATATTTTTATTGTTTCATTATTCTCAATTAAAAGAAAATCATGTTTTACGCAGGGACCAGCCTAAATACCTCTATTAAAATTTGGAGTTATTACTTGGTGAAGAGATTCGGTTGGGTTATCTTATTATATAAGTACGTTTATATATCGTTTAGGAAATAAAATTCCCCTCGTACTAACAATATAATAACAACACACCGTTGTTATATTAATACTCTTAAGTGATACACACCAGAAGGCTAATACAAAACGTTTAGCTGATGATCGTATTATAAAAACGATATAAAATCGTAATGATACGCCCTCAGGCATCTACCTAGGTAATTCATTTCACAGATATCTGCTGAAGCTATGAAGCTATCCTAGGATATTAATTAAGAGGGACGGCTGCGCGGCCTGTTTCATACAAAACATAATTTTTGGATTTGAGGTCAAAATACTCACCTAAACCTAATGGTGTATTTTTTTTATTAAAGGTTTAGTAAATATCTAGTAAGTATTTTATTTATTTTTGTTTTTGATTGGAATTAATTTTTCTCGATTTTAGAGGCATCTTAACAATTATTTGGGGGCTAACGGTGATGTAAAAAAAAGTTTTACTGCATCTTCTATAAAAATACGAGTATAATGACATATAAAATAAAAAATAGAAAAAAGTATTAAAATAAGCATTATGATGGACTTAAATGTAATTTGAAGAACCAAATTTACATAGGAACACAAATTTGCCGTACATAATTTAAAATATCTACCCGAAAAAAAACGTTTTTTAATTTTTTTTTGTTTTGTTTTTATATTGTTATTTACTTAATCATATTTACATAGCAAATATGACATATTTAAAAAAAAAAAACGATAAACCCTCAAATAATTTTCTAAGTCGCAAAAAAATCATGGCCTCTTCTTCATAATTTGATACAAAAATAAATATAATATTTCTCATCTATACTAGATATTTACTAAAACATTAATTTTAAAAATATATCATTTAGTTTGGATGGGTATTTTGGCCTCAAATCCAAAATTAAGTTATGTATAAAACAGGCAGCGCAGCCAATTCCTCTTAAGGGACAGCACTCAAAAATGACTGTAAACATCACTTTGAAGCTTGCTAACTTAAGAAATACACCGAACAATTTATCGAAGCAAGCAATCACTTTCTGGATTTACATTATACTTAAATGATTGACGTTCTTTGTTTTAGACCACTTAATTAAATTTACGCGATTTTGACCGGCTTCGGTTAATCTTAACTTTCCTCAAGGCCGTACTCATATAAACTTTACAAATAAGAAGGTTAAGATTAACCGAAAACGGTCGAAAAATGAGTAAATTTAATAAAGTGATTTAAAACAAAGAACGTTTTTCATTTAGTGTAATGTCAAGTCACAGAGTGATCATAATAATAATAATAATAGTGTTTCATTATCTTCTCTTTTTGTAACAAAATAACAAATAATTATGTTCTCACTGGGATCTCCCGTGCTGAGGATTTCATTTACAGAATGTGAAATTACGTTGTATTAAATTGATGTGCTTGATGAAAAAAATAAATAATTGTATGGTGAGGTGTTTTAAGTGCAGTTGAGTTGCAGTTGGTTTCAGTGTTAGTCTATATTTGGTGTTTCTATTTTTATGTAACGTATCCAATGTTTTATTTGATTTAAATTTATTATGGTTATTGTGATTTTTGACTGAGAGTGGGATTTTGTTGTTAAGTTTAGTACAACAGTTTTGTCCAAATGTTGTGTTTTTGTTTTCTTGTTGTATTGCTTTAGCAACCTGAAAAGTGTGTATTATGTTTGGGTGCTGACCATTAATGATAAATAATGACAAATGCTATATGTGCAGTATTTTTCGCAATAATCTCGTAAATTGAAAAAAATAGGTATTAATCTGAAGTGACCTACAAGGAAAATATGTTTCTCTATTTGTGTGTACATAATAAGATAACGCCTAGGACATCATTAGTTTCAGTTTCAGTGTCGATAAATCGACGTTTATTGAAAAAATGTTATACAGTATCATACAATACGACATGTTTCAATATTAAAGTACAATAAATGATACATAATTATGTTATTTTACGGTTTACATTACCTACCTCACTAGGTAATATTTTTGCAGCACTCTTGAGGATTTAGGAAACTGTTAAATGACGACTTAAGGTCCTTGTAGATCCTTTGAGAATGATTTTTTTCAGAGTATGTCCAGAGACAGTATGGCGTAGGTGTGTTGTCAGGCTAAACGGAGTGGGAATGGGGAGGAGATGGGAGAGAGGAAAGTCGGGAAGTACTTGTCTGTGATGATGTCTAACCCCTAATAAGACAGGACGAAACAAAGACTTTACTAATTGGAAAACATCAACATCTAGGTACGAGTCTTCAAATAGGTGACCGGGCAATTCGGCACAGTTATAGAAAGTGAAAAAATTATTTAAAAAAATTTGGTTGACCAGGTTAGATTAGATTGCGTTTTTAGGAGAGTTTTTTAAAGATCATTTTATCATTATATAACTTTCCAAAAGTGTATCGAATTGTGGAAACTTCAAAAGGTATGTATATAATTTTAACTTTTTATATTTTTCATACTAGAAGCACATGAGTAAGGAACAGGTGATTTTTTAAAATCTGAATACCGCACAAGAGTCCCAACCGTCTGCAGCCAGTGGGACTATGACATCTCCAACTAGGGTAAGTTGTGAGGCTGAAGACAGTCGAGAGGGGAAGGAGGACAGATAAAGGTGGGGAAATTCCTAGCTTAAAAGATCTAGTCGCCAAACACGACTGCAACCTTTTCAAGCAACGTTTCAATTCTGTGTGGTGCTTTTAAAATATAATGGAAAATTCATCAAAATTGGCTACTAAAGGAAATCTTTCGGATTGATTTGTTATCGCTAACGACTGCCCAATCAATTTACATTCTCCTGTACTATAAAACGGTGACGAGATCATAAAAGGTCAAATTACCGACTTCCACTGCGAATATAAATATTGATCCACAACTAAACGATTTCCCCGTGTATTTTTTTTTATTTATTTATAGTCATTATTTATAGTCATTAAACTATAAAAACTCAGATCGCCATCGTAATTTATTTTTTAAAACTTTGTTTTGTATCACTATATATTATTGTGTCTTGCCTCGCATGTAAAGATTTAATATTAATTTGCTGTTTGGTCAGTAGGTAGGTACTAACCTGGGGTTTATTGTTTTCGAAATATGCTTCTAAAGTCTAAATAATGGATAATGGTAGTCATAAAGAGTAATAAAAAAATGATTGGACCCTGTGGCATGTCTATATTAATTTGATCAGTATTAAACAATCGTGTTTCGGAATGGAAATTTAACAAGGTTCAGAGATGAACTCAGTGAGCTTTAAATTTATTTGCATGAAAGGAGCCTGTTAAAATTTTATTCCGTCTTGAAGTGATGTTTTTTTACGACCTCTAAAGTTGAGTGTTTACGATCCTCGGCTACGAATCTGGAGGTCGCGGGTTCAAATCCCGGTGTGCGCCAGTAAATTTTATTTGATTAATTTATATCTCTTTACAATTTACTAATTATAAATAATATATAGTATATTTCCAGAGTGGTAAATACTTTCAGTAACGCCCTGGTGGAAGACCACCATTCAGAATCGAAACATTGCACATTGCTGGAATACTGCGTGGTTTTCGCCGTGATCGGTGACTAAAATAGACAAATAAAAATAAGGTAGTCATGAATAAGGAACTCCAGTCTGCTATTATTTTTTTTTTATCGATTTTGACATTCTAACTTAAATATGAGAACTTTTTTAAGTTCGTTATCATAGTTAAAATAACTCTCAAAACCAACCAAAGCGGTCCGAATCCTAGTGGTAATTGGCGGTGACCACGTGACGTCATACGGTCACACATGATGAATTTAAACAGAACAACATCGTTCCAATGGTACATTTTGATGTAATGACTTTTTATTCACTTTTAAATAACGATTTATAAATTCTACGTAAAATTATATAGAATAAACGTTCATCAATATAGCTATATAGTTTTTAAGCGATAATATTTTCGACTGGAGTTCCTTATTACGAATGGGATAAGTAAAGTACCTCTGTAGGTCGAGTAAGAAGGTACGAATGAAGTACTTAACTGATGAAATTGAGGGAAAGAATGAAGGTGATTTAAAAAAAATTTACCCCGTTTGCTTTGAAAATATAATGAAGTTTAAAATTAAAAAATAATAGAAAATATTAAAATAAGCATTATGGTGGCCTTTAAATGAAATAAAAAAAGACCAATTTATGTTAGAAAACAAATTTGCCGTACATGATTTAAAATATCGACCCGAATAAACCTTTTTTTTTTAAATTTTTTATTTTTGTGTTTTTATTTACATAATCATATTTTCATAGAAAATATACATAATTTTTTAAATATAATAAACCCGCAAATAATTTTCGAAGTATATAATTCATAATTCAAAAAAAAAATAATTACTTCTATTAAAAATTTAGGTGATTTTTTCACGAAAACGGCGCTATAAAAATAATCCATTTATTATTATTATCATTCCGTACTAGATATTTAGTGTAACTTTATTTAAAAAAAATATGTAATTCAGTTTGGATGGGTATTTTGGCCTCAAAACCAAAATTAAGTTATGTATGAAACAGGCAGCGCAACCGTTCCCCTTAAGAAGTAGAATAGTAAGAATGTTAAAGTTTTTTGGTACCTGGCTAGATACCTTGAGGTAGATTCTTAGCTATTTATAAAGTACTTAATACTTCTTTAATACCCTTCTTCATGGCTCTAAGCTGCCTAATGACACGTTTACCTCCAAACTGCATCAATCTAAACGGCTGTTAGTTGTAGATATACTACAATTAATAAGGCATTAACCACCTGATACTAAGTAAATGACTTTAGCATCAAAAAGCCTTTTTGGTTGCTGGTCATCTTACTATTTTACGTAGTTGTATGAAGTTCTAAGTAGTAGTATAGACTCTAGACTTATAAAACGAAGAATGCGGAATAAAGCAAAAAGCAAACAACGTTGCTTAATCGCCCGTCCTTTGGGTCGTTATTCAAAAAGTAGGTAAAAAAACATAGCTTTTTTTAAAAATTGATTTCGCAATAAAAATACGCGTGACTAGTGACGTAACTTGTATGGAAGAGACGAAAATACCCGAACACATCCGTGCATGACGCAAGAACAAAGTTGACGTATACGAATGTTTTGTGGGTTCCGGGTATAGCTTTTTTGTACCCGAACGTACGGGATACGGCTTGTTGCGTTCGGGCGATAATATTGCGGCTGTATCACGTGCGTTCGTATGGGTAGGACGGTTAAGAGGAACGGCTACGCGACTTGTTTCATACGAAATATAATTTGGATTTAAGGCCAAAATACCTATAAAAATTGAATGGTATTTTTTTAAAAATTAAAGGTAAAGTAAATATCTATTACGGATTAGTAAGTATTTTATATACTCGTATTTTGTTTAAAATTGTGAAATATAGGCCATTAAAGAAAACAACTTTTCATGATATTAGAGGCAACATTGAATGTTGATTTATCACTTGGTCTTTGAAATGTGTTCTTCATATTCAAATGTTTCCACAGATTCGCGTTTGACAGTTCGTTTTAAAGAAACAAGGCAAATCACTTTTTAAACTTTTTTTTTTAAATTTATAATTGTTAAAATGTGAATTATATTTCGTTCGATACATAAATTAAATCGTTTTTCCATGTGATAATATTCCTTGAAAAGCGGTTTAATAATGTATTTTAACGTTAAATGATCTAAGAATATGATGTAGAATCATGTCCTTTCAGAGAGTATCAATAATTTCTGAACACCGTTGGATTAAAGAACATCATGCACTTGGATCATTATGTTTTTTTAAACAAACTTTAATTTTTCTATTAGCCACATTTGTGTTGGTATATAAAACGCTATAAACGATCGCAGCGCCAGCAATTTTTGTCTACTTTTAAATGTCAGACTATACCTATCAAATTTTTGTTTGAAAATACTAATGTTTTCTTTATTATACACCTATAAAAGTAACAACAGCTGCCAAAGGGTTTAACAACGTTTTCATAAATACTCAATACATACATAATGTAGTTAGGTTACTGAGGTATATCTGGCCCCTGTATCCAAACTCAAATTTAATTAACTTAAATGTTATTACTGCTATTAAGGAGTCAAATATTAACTGACGTCAGTTCGTTCTGAAAGTCGAAAATAAATGATCACAACTCGAGCAGATTGGGCATACGCCTGGTGCTCTGTGTACCCCCTTTAATATATTTTCAGGGTAGTTTATTTTTATATTACCCCCTTCACCGGAAGAATCTATTTAGACCGAATTTATATCCATTAATTTAGTTAAAAACGAATTATTGTTCGTTAAAAATAATATCGGGGTTAGCTAAACATGATTTGTAAAAAGTTCACCTAGTTAGAAAGAGGCTCCTAAATCCATGGAAGCGAGTTTTTTTACAGTAGTCCACACAGGAGGCCCTGGTGAAAATAATTTCTCTCATGTCTCATGTCTCATGTCATCTTTGGGGCTGTTGTGTCGTATGAATGATTGCAGTGTAAATTAATTGTTTTAGAATGAAGCATTTAGGGGTACATTTTACCCTGAAAATAGCTGACCTCCGATCGGATAGGGCAGCAGAATATAACACTTTAATTCTGTTTTGTGTATTGATTTTCTATGTTCAAAAATCATTCTTTAATAATGTTTTTTTTGAGCCAGTAGGACAATGAATCGTGATTTTTCACCAGGGCGATACTGAGAGTATCTTAAACTATATCTACACAAGATTTTTAACTGCCCAGAGCTAGTGGAGTATTATTGCAGATATATATTCAGGTTTTCACCTCAAAAGGTATTTTTGTTTGAATAGTTTTTGGAATATTATTCCTCCTACTTTAGCCAACGTTTCTTACAGATGATGGATACTGTAACTCCGTCCAAAACGTTGTCCTAAGAAAGAGAAAGCGCAACACGGCATAACATCCAAAAAACTATTATAAAAAAAACATTATTGCGACTGTGTAATTTTTTTACTTGGTATTGTGTTTAAGTCGTAGAACTTACGTAAATAAAAGGTCATTAATGTTATTATTAAGTTCTGCAAGCGTGTTAGTTGTTTTTTGTTATAACGGGTCTTTCGGCAGTCAAAGCCATTTTCAAACAGTCAAATGTTATGAATGTTGAATAAAAATATTGTGAATTTTCAGTCTCTCAAATGTTGGGAAGGTTGTTAAGTAAGGGTTGGTGTGAAAGAATTTGGTTAATTAGACGTTTTTACCAAACATGGCTAAAGTAATTTGATACAATTGGCGAGAGAAATTTCAAACACTAGTGAAAACCAAGAAATACTATTTCTTTCATAAGTACAAGCAAATTACTTATTAAAATAAATATTGCAATTATTTCCCAATGACAATACAAAAAAAAATTGTATCTTTTAAGTGCGAAACGACGCCCGACAGTACTTCTATTTCGTCCATACCCACATGTATTTGAATGCCTGTCTTTGTCGCACGTTACCAATTTTTAAATAAAGAATTTACTAGAAATGTAAGTGTATTTGTTACTTTGCCGCATTCTGTGCAAAGATTGTGAGACAATAACGTGTGTATGTTTGTAATGTCATTGGGTCAACCGCTTTGCCATGGAGTTCTTCAAAATGTAGTTAATTTATTGTAAATTCGTATTTTAATTTGTCACGACACGCCCATGAGGTACTGGAAAGCTTTTAAATGACAACTGGCAAGCTGACAAACTGGCAGGTAAGTATATCCAACCCAATACCTGTCAGACTGGCAGCCAAGCTACTTCTAGTTAACTGGTTACTGCTCAGTGGTTCCTGGTTAACTCGTCTACGGAATGGTTAATCAAGTTAGTTAATTACCCTAGTTAATAATATGACGTTTTAATAGTTTTGAAACATAAATACTGCACGCAGCTGATAGCCACACGGTTACTGTAAAGTTACTTTCAAAATTTACTTTAAATTTTGATAAATTGGTTAAAAAATGCTCCACGAGATCCACAACTAACATGAGATCACGCCATTAAACTGCAGAGGTAGGCAGAGAGGACGGACCGCCAAACAATCCGATCTTGGCATAGGTAGACTTATTGGTTCATTCAATTATTTTTTTTATGTGACACCCACAAGAGCGCCCCTTTCTGTTTGGAGCATATCCGGGGGAACTATATCGCTACCCGGTTGGGAAACGTTGTGAGGCGGGTTAAGAAAAGAGCTATAGAAAAAGATTTATTAATGCAGGTCTTGAAGAGGCCCGGATTAAATGTAGGAGGAAATAAAGATACCGGTAGCTTGTTCCAAATATGAGCCAATTTCCACAAGAACTAGTCGGTGAAACGACCCGTTCTCACGAAGCCAAATTCAACTGTGAACGGGTATTCCGCTCGTGTAGCATTCATATATTCATACATCGTTTCATACATTCTCTTCTATTATTCTGACTTCTGGCATGGCTCGACTTCAGTATTTGATTCACTTGATCATGCCGTGTCTTCCTCGGGGGTCCCCGGCTTCTTCTTCCATAAATACATTCGCGTCATATGTTCTACCTACACGGTTTTATTCGTTCATTCGCTCTACATGACCAAATCATCTAAGCGTCCCCTTCTTAATCTTACTCATTACACTTACGTCAGTCGTGCGTTCTTTGCGAATCTGAACATTTTGAATATTGGTATAGGAGCAGTGACGTGAATTGCTCTCTGACCAAAGGTAGGCTATCAAAATCGAGTATGAATTACATATTTTGCAATGCGTATTTGAAAATAGCTATTTTATCACCACCTTCCTCTGATTATAGTGGTTGACTAAATAAATTAACGTAAAAGTTTCTTGTGCCAAATCCGACGTGAAAAAAATACGTTTTGATCAGAAAATTGTTTTATTTTTTAATAATCTATTACTTCTTATGATTCGTTTTTTTAGGGTAGGCACAGTTTTTGAGCCTTTAAGAACTGCACGCCACTGCTTGGGAGAGTGATCTTGGCCAAACGTCACTGGGAAAAGCATTTTATCTTTGTTTCGCCTGCTTATTGTTTTTGGGGAGAAAGTTAAAGTTCACTTCTTACGGCTCATTTTTCATGGGGTAGGCACAGCTTTCCACTTTCATAGAATGCACGCTACTGCTATAAGTATGACATTTGATTTGGACAAGAGTTTTATAAAATGATGAACGGGGATTCACAAAATTAGCAGATTTTTGTACTTTTTTTAACCAAATGATAGGTATTTTGTCTTCACCTAGTACCTAGTAGAAAAACGCAGCACAAAGTAAGACACGTACAGTTGGATAATTGATGTATTCCATGTTCGTTCGTCATACAGAGGTAATTGCATGATTAAGCGTGTGGATTAGTAATTAGTGTGATGGTGCAGCTTCTTGTGAACCAGGGTTCGAACCCGTAATCCTCATTTCATAGTAAAACAGTAATTAGTTGATCCTAACCTTTAAAATAATTACGTGATTTTAATTTAAGATCTTGGGAAGAAAATCTCAAAGGTCCACGTTTTTCAGAAAAGTTTTTATTTTTCAGTTGTTTGTCTATGGGTTTATGGAACGGTTCTTGCTAAATATTAAAATAAAAATCGTATGTCTTTTGAATTAACTTTACAAAAAACAACAATTGCCACAAAATTTGTTTTAATGTCCTCAAATGTCCATTAGTTCGCTTTTTTACCGCTGCGTAGCACTTGCATCACTCACTGTTTGACATTTGTAAAAATGATACTTTTATTAAATATTGTAGAAATACTAATGCGCGCAGCTCGTGACATTTACCATACATTAAGATAGCAACATGCTTCACCAGTGCCATCTGACGGCCGACGAAAATAATATCTAACACTCTTCGTACAATATATTGGATCTTGAAATTCCTGAAGGACTTCATTCTCTTGAGAATTGGAAAAAAAACCCTTGACAAAAGAGCAATTTTAACATCGGGGTGAACGTCGTTCTATCAGCGTTTTGCTTGTTAAAAGTATTTGACTAGTTTAAAAAGCAATTTAAACAAATCGTTGAGCAGGGTGAGCGTCGCCTTATCTGGGTTTTGCATGTTAAAATGATTTGACATATTGGAAGAGCATTTTAAACATATTGTTGAGCTAGGTGAACGTCGTCTTATCAGCGTTTTTACTTATTTATAGAGCAATTTAAACAATTCGTTGAGTGGTGTGAACCTCATTATAATTCTTCTAAATTTTATTTATATATTTAAACGGGCATGTGCCTAGTTTGGTAGTAAAGAATCATCTGAAAATACTCTTGTACAAAAACATTATTTTAATAAAGAATAAAAATAAATAAAAATGCTTTTCTTGTATGTTTAAAAGAGTTGACTTGTTGAAAACGAGCATTTTAAATAAATCGTTGATCGTTGTGAATCTAGGCTTATCTAGGTCTTTATAGTTTTCATTAAACAGCTCTGATTCTAACGAGGCACTTTTAATCATCCAGATAAAATCACTGATGAAGTCTGCATTCCTCGACTATAAAATGCTCAAAATATTATCACGGCTGAACTGTTCTAACAGCTCTAGGATTGGAGCTTGCACTCCAAGGAGGTCGCGAGTAAACGGTTATGTAAAAAAATATAAAAACAAACCCCAATTGGATTTGGGATATTTTTTCAGGCTTCACCGGGACGTAATAATAGGGAGTATTGCAATCTTTAACTGTGCAAATTTAAACTCAGTAACAAAAAAGGTTGGTAGCTGGGCTTCGCGGCAAATAGGACCCTAAGTACACAAAAATTATGAAATGAAAAAACAGGTTATGTGTTTGAAAAACTATTATGCAAATAGTGAAAAATTTCTGTAACAAAAAGTTTTTTCCATAAATTTTTCGACAACCGTTGAGTACACACTTGGCGCCCCTAGGGACGAGTCATGAGTTGAAATGTTAGCGTAACAGAAGGTATAATTTTCCTATATTATGGGTAATTTTAGGGAATATTGTAAGTACCTAAGTTTAAACACGATCTTGATTTTCACCGCACCCTTCAGAGATTGCGCTTATGTTTTTTGCACAGTATGAACATATGGCAGATCCGTCGAGTGAGTCAAGTAACGATGAGATTGTAGAATTTTATATTTATCATCACAATGTTTTTCTGATATTATTGATGTGCCTAAAAAATATATTCGTAATAGTATTTTAAATGTTATTTAAAAAAAATTTTTATCAATAACGCGATAATATTGTGAATCTAGGTACTGAAACCTCGTACCGCTTATTGTATACTAAAAGTACGTTGCACCGATTCCGCTTCCTCCCCGCATCGTAAACTGGCGCTAATAAAAATACACGGCACATCCGGTTGTCAGTATCACACATGAAGTTTATGTTGATTCCTTACCGAACCGTCAGCGAGTGGCTTAACACACAGATTTTGAAATAATGTTATCAAACAAAAATTTCCGACAACACCCGACTAACCATAATGCTTCTGCATAAAACGGTAAAGACTACAGATAATAAAAGCATTAAAACATGATAACTACAAAAAGTTATATGAAATTTTTATTTTGGGTCATCCATCCTCCATTTAACATCCTTGCCTTTAGGCAATCAAATCTCCAAGCTGTATATATGAAGGTATAGCCACCACCTATCAGCTAAGTTATTAACAATATTAAATGCTAACAAGGAGACTGACTTCATTCAATAATTAGGACCATTAAATCAACAAATTGGTTCGCCGTGCGGCGTTCTGGTCGGTCGATTCAACTAAAAAACATTTTAATCAACTGGAATATAATGCGTAGATAAAATATAAGATCCTCAGTTAAAACAAAAAAAAACGTGAATTAACGCATATGTAATAAGTAATAACGCCCTCTCGTTAAGCGATTCTACAAAAACACAATTTAATCAACTGGAATATAATACGTAAAGAAGTATTTTTTTTAAATCATGCGAATAAACGAAGTAACCACAAAAAAGATTCAAACACTAAAAATAAATCTATAAGTGTCTTATGGACATGTTTGTGTGCCCGAATTGAGTGTTTAAATTTTCCTACTTAGGGTGAAATTGATCAAAATGATAAAATTTCGAAAATACCGTATACATATTTCTTCATTAGAGAATCGTAGGAAAGACTTTGATCTAATTTTCATTTTCAAATTAATTAATCGTATTATTGAATCACCATTGCAACGTATATAAATTGCTTTTCCTCAATCAACACTCTATTAATTATAGGTAGGTACCATTCTCTACTGTTTAAAATGTCGAGACTTGTTAACTCAAGTCAGAGCATTAAAATTTTTGGTACATGTCTAAACGATTTTTGTCCGTCTTTACGAAATTAATCTTCAAAGATTATCATTTAGAATGTCTAAAATCATGGACTCTACCAAAACCTTGTTCAGGCTTTGACTTGAATATTCTCTCAAATGAAATGTTTTTTAATTGCTTCATTCATGTATTATGTATGTGCTGTTTTTTTTCTTTTTTTTTTTGCAAAACTTGTTTATTTTATTTGGTGTTATGTGTTATATGTAATTAGACAATGGTCCGATAAATTAAAATAAAAAACAGCATTTACCTGTCTGGGGCCGAGAGGTTGAAAGGTATTATGCAGATTAGCAAAAAGAGTTATTTTCAATCAATGTAGATCACACTGATGTGTTTTCTATTTCATGGTATCAGAAGATTATGGAAAAAACCGCAAAATATGTCGTAATTATTATTTATTACATTAATTATATATACTTAAACGCGTCTAAATTATTTTAGAACATATTTTCTTAGAAAGCAATCGGTTTGTGGTTTGACAATAAATATGAAACGGATGTAAGATTTTATTTTAAGTTATTTAAGAAAAAATATGGCCTATTTCAATCCAATGTCTCAAATGTGTAGATTGTGCAATGACATAAAATGTGTCGTCATGGACATCTTTACAAACAGCATCACATATTCTAAAAAGGAAATTAGCCTTCTTCTAGCACGTCATGGAAAAAACTCTTGTTATGAGATGTACTGTACAATGCTTTATTTTTTTCTTATCTTTCTAAATCTTATGTTTATTATACCTTATGATGTTATTAGAAATGTTATAGTATACTTTATCCTTAATTAATATTTTCTCCACTTTTCTTCTCTTTCTGTATCTCTTCATGTTCTATGTTCCTTATTTTTTTTTACTATTTAGCTTTTTTACTATTTAGCTTTTTTACTATTTAGCTTTTTCACTTTTTTACTATTTAGCTTTTTTACTATTTAGCTTCTCTACAAAGTGATAACTAAGCCAAAAACTATGATTTCTGTGCACATTTTTAACTGGATTATTAACACGCTCATTAAATATGACCATGTTAATGCTATAATTTGCTGTTGCCAACCGGTTTCACTTGCTCCAACGTGAGCCTCATTAGTGCAACATATTATGGATTACTTTTGAATTAACCTATAATTACTGTATAATTTTATCATTCAGGAAATTCCAATTGAAAAATAATGATTATTCTATTGAAATGAGGAAAAAAACGATGGATCGCTATACAGGGAAACATGGTTAATTATTTGTAATAATTTGAATTAATATTATTACTGAAACATTGTATTGCTTGCTGTACATGCAGGTAGGTACATTTGACATGCATTAGCACATAATAAAATGCACTTATCAACATTAAATTAATCACTCAGTAAACACGAAAAAAACTCATTAAAACACATCGCATGTATAAAGGTAGGTAGTTACTCAATATAACGCCATTGTAGTGATATTAAATGAAAACGATCTATAAAAATAACCAATGTATTATTATTGTTTTTTACGCATTTTTTAATGTGATTTTATTTACTCCTATCAAATTCATTTAGATGTTTTTATGTATGATTTAAGCAGTGGCGTCCATTACTCCTTGACAAAAGGTACGCTGTAGTTTTTCAGGTTTTGATTATCATTACTTACGTATGAAGGATAAGTCACTCAAGGCAAATTTCAACTACAAAATTAGAAATTTGCCAAGCAGGAACAATTTCTTATGGTAGAACGAACATGAAATAAGAAAAATCAAAATAAAGGTAGGCAGTGCTTTTCAGCCTATGGGCTGCACGCCACTTGTTTTAAACATACATAGAATTTTTTTTTAATACTAACGATTATTGAAACCAATCCTAAAAGTGCTTGCATTTGTATCAAATTATTTCATGTGAATAAACGCCTGTGTTGCTAGCAATGAAATTAATGATTAATTATTGAAGCTAAAATTAATAATTGTCAATTAAATTTCAAACGTTGACAGAAATAACATAGACAAATAAAAATGTTACTGCGACATGAATCCAGGTTCCCAGACTAAAGGATCTGGGTTCAAGTCCCAGTTGCAACCGTTACCTTTTTTCTTTGTCTTTATCTGTTTCATATTTCATTGGGAAATATTAATATTTTTTTATCACATACAACATTTAATCACTAATCTTTGCATTACAAACGCATTCACTATTTTTACACAAAAGTGCACTTAGTAAATTTGTGCCCTATCGATACCAGGTGATTCAATATTATGTGAATTCCCAATGAGAATATAATAAATATCAAAAATTAGTTTAATATAGAAAATAAAAATCTCTTTGTTTAAGCCACTGTTCATAATATATAAATATAAACATGTTTCAGAAGCAAAGCTTCTCTCAACAGGATAAATAATTTTATAAAAATAATGACAAGTATTCATAATAAAATGATGACAAATGTAAATAACAATATACTAAAAATAATTACATGTATATATAACATTATACTAAAATAATGACAAATATATATAAAGCTTCCCTCATCAGGATAAACAACATACTAAAAATAATGAGAAGTATATTGTTTATCATGATGAGGGAAGCTTTGCTTCTGAAACAGGTAAATATTTATATATTAAAAACAATGGTTTAAACAACTTATTTATCATATTAATAATGACGCCACAAAATCATTACAAATCTTAAAAATATGAAATTATGTAATTAAATAAAAACGTATTCTACATAGGAATAAAAAATATCAAAAATGTAGCCTAGATATTAAAATAAATGTACGATGGTTTAGCTAGGTACCTTCAAATTATTTCGTTTCTCTAACGACAAAGCGTTTGCGTAAATTAATGTTATGATTGAAAGTTCCAATTATGATCTGATGGCGTAATAATTTTACTTCACTCGTAGATACCCTATCGTTAAAACCGTTTTAATTCAAAATTATAATCGTATTAAGGAAATTGTACCTAATAATGACTCAATTGAACGAGAACTTGTTACCTTAAAAATCATACGTAATAAATAACTAATCGTATGAGAAAAGATTATTATTAGATATTTTACATTTTTCTTTCATGTTATAGTTTATGGATACGTGTGTTGATTGAATTATGACTGAGAAATATATGTTTTAATTTTTGTTGTTTTATGTGATATTGGAAAAACATGCTATTTCAGTCTTCTATCAGAATATGATGTAGAGTGAGTGGTGTTCTCTCTTTCTAAAGCACATGTCTGACCTTAAGAGAAAGGGAGATAGAATCTGTATTATGAGAACCGTCATGTGGTTCCCAATACGGAACACCTAGAATCTACTATTAGATACATTTGTCTTATGGATATATTTTTGATACATGGTTAATATTTCTATTAAAATTATTCTTATTTCTTCAATAAACGAAAAATCGCATTGTGGTATCATTTTCCTTTTTTGTGGTCGTTCACCAGGGCGCTACTAACAGTATCTACAACTTTGATACAATATTTTAAAAGAATAAATAGAGAAACAACATAATTAATCAAATGATATTTACTTGCGCACGCCGGAATTTGAACCCGCCACCTCCAGATTCGTAGCCAGGGATCGTATCCACTTAACCACGGAGATCGTCAATACAGACATTATTACTATATACTGACGTAAAAATGGATAAGAAATATTACTTCAGGAATTCCTGTATTGCAAAGTGATTTTCTATACTTTGTTAACTAAGTGTCTTTACCATAATTGAACGGCAGAGGATCAACGAATTAATTATTATCTATGAACTTAAACAAATGAAATCTATACAAAATATAAATTACCTACCTACCATAATACCAACCTAATTCTCACCTTTATTCTTCAAATACTGAAGCTTAAAAATTTCATCGTTGATATTTAAATTCAAACTACAGTTTGACATATTCACATGTACAGCGGTCAATGAAAACAATTTTACCGATAATTTTTTAAATACCTCATTTGCGGAAGATTCTCTCAGAGTGGAAGATATTCTCAGTATCGCCCTGGTGAAATACCACCATTCAAAATCGAAACGTTACTTGATATTTCAAGCTGCGTTTGGTGAATAGCCAGATACTTCCCAAACCTTCCTCTTTTCTTTCTCCTTTCCTTCCCTACTACCTTAACTTTTATTGCGCTGACATAACCCATTAGATACGCCAAATTTGTGTCCGTTGATAGCCGGCGTACCTGATCGGCAATGTCAAAAAATCGTTTCTCGGTATATACTTAAGTATTCTGGGAAAAATACTTATGATAGGTATATTCAATTTTTATATTTTTTTATAAATATGTAAACACATTATCTGGTAAGACGGTACAATTTACAAAAACGTCATTTTGGAAAAAACAAGACTCAGACGAGCATCGCGTAAAATTTACCCTCGGCACACTACGGAGGCATTAGATCGCGAGAGCTCGGCGTTCCAAAGGTTAATCCTCATAACATACCCCAATTAGGGATGCAATAGTCCCATCGGCTCTGAACAGTTGGAAGAAGTTGGGACTCTTTTGCGGTTTTCACATAGAAAGCTATCTATAAAATGACGCCACAAAGTATAAGTATGTCGATCTCTGTAAAAAAACTTATTTCTACTTCCATCTTTCAACGCGAGTAACACATTAAACAATAAGTGTCCAACCCGCCCCGCTCGCATTAAGCAACAATCGACCAATTACCGTTCGCCTTTATTGTCGCCGGGGTAGAGCGGGGTCTATTGTGCCGCCGGGTGACGTTGAACTGCCCCGATTTAAATGGCCTAAGCCAGTTTTAATTCGTCTTTTGTTAACGTTAAAAAATAAGCATCGCGACCCCTACCTACCCAATGGCATAATGTGAAGCGGCACTTAGTTGAAATGGGTGTCATTAAAGACAGGAATAACCAACTGTTATAATTATTGATCTTGATAAAACATGAAGGATTGTTCGATGCCTGTCTCACTGGGAGAAGACACTTCCCGTGTCTAGACAGAAGTAGGGTAGATACTTAAATGAAATTTACATTTGTGCAAAATCGGATTTTAGCGGGAAATGACGTCACAGAAATTCAAATCATGCAATCCGCTAAAGATATACCATAGAAAATCTCGTTGACATTCTAAGCACATCTAGCCGTTTTTTTTCATTTGAATAAAATCGGATATAGCGAGAAATGACGTCGCTCAATTTCTATACCTGAACAGAAGATATAAAAGAAAGTAATTCTAAAAATGGAGAAAGAAAAGATGAAATAAAATAAATATAATATATTACATTAATATTGAAGTCAAATTGTAAGATATTGTTTCGAGTGGGGTGTATTGCTCTATGGCCAAGAGTAGGCTGCCTGTAGTTTCTGAAGTTGAATATTTGAATATGACCATTTTATTATCACCTTCCAATAATTGTTGTGGCCAACTAAATAAATGAGTGTACAAGTTCCTCACAAAATTAATGGAAAAAAACAAGTTTTTAATCAATATTATGCATTATTTTTATAGAACTTTTTTTTTGGGTAGGCAGAGCTTTTCAGTCTTTATGGCGTACACGCCACTGATTGTTTATGTGTAAAGAGGGTTAGGTTATACATATAATCTTTTGAAAGTTTTATAATTCAGATAAAATGTGAATTAAAAAAAAATTGGATTGCATATGCCTAGAGACAAAGATAGATTCCAAAGACAAATTTTACAGTAGTTAGCAAGAAATTCTATCTTTTATTTCATTTTTAAATTTAGTCAGTGTTTCTATTTGTATAGTATTTATTAGAAAAAAAAATTATAAGAATTTATATTTAATATTATTTGTAATATTTAATGATATAATTTTATTGAAATCTTTTCGAGAAGATACTGGGGTGGCAGTGCAAATTGTGGATCCATTACCTGGTATTAAAATGGTATATTGTTACCTGGTACATGTACATGTAGTCAAATATTATATTTATTATATTCGTATCATATTTTTTTATTTTAGTCTTCAAATTTACTGTTTTTAATTTTTATTGTTTTTTTGATCATCTGCGAACATTTATAATTGATCTCTTTTTTCATCATATTTATATTGTACATTACATTAGGCTGTTTACGTTCCAATAAATAAATAAATAAATAACACAAGCTAATATAGATTTTATCTATGTATCTGCGTAATAGGAACTTTGGCTGTCTGCTAGATAAATTATTAATTAGGTAGGTACACTTAAGTCAAGGAAATCTGTATGTAAAACACGGAAAAAACTTTTGAGAGCTTTGGGATTATGGAATTTTCACATATTTTTTAGGGCAACCCAAATACTTTCAACTCGCAAAATTATTCCCATAATGAGTTATGGAGCTTTGAAATATCAATTGCACCATGAACTGGAAAACAAAACAAAAACCACATTGAATATTATTGAGTCATAGCTTCCAACTTTTCATTAAGAATTTTTGATGTTAAAACTTCAAGTAAAATGAATTATTTTAAAACAGTAAAAATCTAACCATGTTTGAACGCCTCTGCCCATATTATTTACTCATCCGTATTTCACACACACCGACGCAATTTCCATAATATTCTATTACTTATATTTTTTATTTAAAAAAACTGTTTCAATGCACTCACACAACTACAACATGGGTGGGAATAAGCTCTTTTATTCAATTGTTAAAAGATATAATTTATTCAGTTCATGAATGGTAAAAGTCAACTCATGGAAAAAAGTTACTCCATGCAACTCAATAGCACGCCCTTCACGGATAAAATAACGATAATGGACTGCTCTATATAAAAAATATGACAATGAATTGTATAATACGTAGGGGTATCATATTATTATGTTCACAGTAAAGGTAACTAGGTTGGCGCCCATCTGGTTTTCAGTAACAAAAAATATATATTTTTAAAAATCTATATTTGGATTTGTTTTAAATAATTATAGGATATCATTCATTTTGTGTTATTTTATGTTATTTTTAATACGAAGTAAAAAGCAAAATAAGTTATGGAGAGTCTGGTTATTCAGATATGTGGCCTGATTCCGGTTCTTTTAAAGGATATGGCACTGTTTTTATACTAAAGTTTAAAGATTTTTTGCTTAACTATAGCTCCGGTTCTCTTGGATCACAGCTGTCATTCAGCGAATGAAATTCTGTAAAAATTTCAATGTAATTATTTAGTATATTATATACGCCCTATTTGGGCTTTTACATATTTTGTTAATTACAATAGTCACACAGGTGCAAAACACATTACAGTTAATACATAGATAAAATATATTGCCAAATATTTAGTTTGTCTCACGAACAAATTCAGAAATAACAGAGGCGAATATAGAAAACACACATCACATTCACTGATACTTATACTCTAGACACATATATGGTATTAGTAATTGTCGAGGATGTATGCAATAATCGTCTGCTTTTAATTGTATTCCAAGCTGTTGAACATATCTACCATGTCTGAAAAAGTATTACCTTCTGCGTGAAGTCTAGGTACAAGAGAATTTTTGAATGACTCAGTCCTGAAATTATTGTTAGAATGCTATCGATGTTTGCGTAGTTTTAACAGAAGAAAAACACAGTTTTTTTTTAATTAGTATTGACTTTAAACATTATTACCAAATTATTTGTCGCATAATGATGCTATTAAATTAACCGAATTAACGAAACTGCGATGTTTGTAAAGTACCATTACGAAAAGCCCGAAATGTCACATAAATAATACACAAATTCTAAAAATTATAATAAACTACATGTGTAAAGTAAGTAATAATAAACTATATGTGTTAAGTATGTGTGATGCACCTAGAATTTTTAATAATAAATTTATAATTAAATCACAAATTCATTTAAAAATATATTTCCATTGATATGTAATCGGAATAGCAGTTAAATAAATCGTTTTTACCCTTAAAAGAAGCAATAACAGGTCTCTGGTTATTGATCATAATATTTATGGTATAAAAGCTCTATTTGTGACATGGCAACCATAATAACTATTGGGATTTTTTTATGCTGAAAATGGTTTCGGGTAAGATTAGATAGAGAAAAATTGGAAGAATCTCATTATTCAGATCTGTTCGCTAATCACCAAACAAGTCATTTAATAACTTCCAGTCTTGCCTTTCTGAATTTCGATATCTTTCAAGCTTAGGTTAGTACCTACGTCACAATATGGGTTGTAATCGATCAAATGCATTTTCGTTCATGTGGTATGTAGGTACCTACCTAGTGGTACGCATTGATCTATGATACCCTTTAAGTCAACTATCAAAATATGATGCAAAGTGAGTTCTGGTGTCCTCTCTTTCTAAAACACATGTCTGACCTTAAGAGAAAGGGAGATAGAACGGGTATGATGAGGACTGTCAATTGGTTCCCAATACGGAACAACTAGAATTGGCAGGTTAAGAGTTGCCTATGTGTAGTTTTTCAAGTACAGGAATGGCAATGGTCATTTTATTTTCATTTTTCACTGATTGTTAGCCTGAATTAATGACCGTACAGGTTCCTTACCAAATTCACGGAGACAGATCAGAAATTTGTAGCGTTTTCAAATATTTCTATAATTTCCTTATATGGTTCGTTTTTCTTAGGGTTGTTATAGCTGTTCAGCCTTTCTGGGCGGTACGCCACTGCTGCATACTTATGGTTGCACGGATAATTGAAGCGTTCACCTATCGGAGCACGGATTTTTGCGAATTTTGCTTGTCATTCGTGATCGTTGTGCAGTTTTTGTTTCAATGATGCCAGAAACAATTACAAATAATTTTAGTAAGTTAAATTTATTTAATATTTTGCATACACTCACTATATCTGCACTAGAAGCTCGCCTATTCAAACACAGACTCTATCGTGATAGCTATAAAATGTTAATTTGAATGTACTTGAGTACTAACAAAACGTCGTTCATGAGATAGAGAGCTATGAGCAGTACCTAGGCCTATTTGATATCTTTTCGGTCCTGGTGTTGTAAGTTGATTGGACACACTCAGGAACTTCTAAAAATGACTTGAGAGGTTTCATAAAACTTAGGCTTTGACCGCACTACACTATTTTTTCAAATACGGATAAAACAAGCCCCGCCTTACGGGAAGAATTCAAACAGCATTCCAAACAAATGTTGGAATTTTCTGCAAGTCAGCTACACCTATGCAGAATTCTGAAAACAACATCTTATTTTAATGTGTTTATTTTAATTTAAAAAATAAAACAATAACTTTGCTTTTCATCACTTTTATTTATACTTTAGCCGACCGGGTTTCGCTACTACCGTAGCTTCTTCAGGGAAGTATACAACTAGACTATGAACTAAGATGCACATGTGCTATAGATTGACCCAAACAGGCGGGTGAAGGGGCAAGGGTGGGAGATCAGCAGGTACCTGCTGACCTGGAAGGGTGTGTACTTTGTTTATTGGGAATAATTTAAGGATTGGACTTTTATTTAAATTTATTTGATTATTTATGAGTCTACTATTAGTGTTTTTGGCTTTCTTTATTACTAATGCCTCTAAGTTTTCCAGTCGAATGCCGGTTCCATTTTTATGTAGTAAACTAGTGCCTGTATTTTTATTGAATGTGTGGTCTGTTTCTAAGAGATGGTTAGCGAATTCGGAGAACCCATTATTATTTTTTAAATTATAATGTCACATCACCAAGTTACCGCTTCATATGAAAAATAAAGTGTTTATTTAAATTCTTCGATTGAATTATCGGACATTCTATATCTGGATACATTATTTTTTTCATTAAATACGCATTATGATATATTCCATCCTCGAGCCGAGATCTCTAGAGTGGGTGTACCTAGAATTTACATTAATTTTTTTTTCTATACATGACGCTTTTTTTTAAGTTTGCGTATCTATTTGCGAATGTACAATGCTAAAGTAAATCGACGACAAACTGGTAAAATAAAATTCAGCACGTTAGTGCAGCATGGTGCAGCACTCGGAAGGCTTGGCGTGTTTATATTCAGCTTCTGATTTTGCTCTTCATTTTTGATCTTCACGGTGTAGCCCAAGCCTTAGGTGTCTACAAGATACCTACATAACATAAGTTGATCTACTTGTAACGCTCTAATTTTGACGAACAATTTTCTAGAGAATTAGTTTTTTGCCAACTTACAAGAGTAGGTAGCTACGCAATTATAATTACTTGTTCAATATTGATAACGTAATTGAATTTAAATTATATAGTACGAATAAGTAACAAATATAAACAGCACAGATTGATTGTAAGAATTGAGACGCAATAGAAGCTGTAATCATCTGTAATGACACTAAGCGTAAATTAATTCAGAAATGACATCAATTAGTAACAAGCGATAGGAGCTCAGAGCACGACTGATAAAGAAATATTTTTAAATATTAAAATTAATGGAATGAATTTATTACCAACACAAATTCACTTAATTTATAATATTGTGGATCGTTAGAATCTACATGCGTAACTTCTTTAGTATTTTCTATTACAGTTAAATTGAATTGTTAAATTTGGTATTACTAGGAACTTTAACAACATCAGACATCTTATTTCAGTAAAAATAGTTTTAGGTAGACAGGCAGGTAGATATGTAAATACCTGTAGGCATTTTTAATCTTGTTTCAGATTATTGACCAATCTTCCAAAAATAATTTGTTTGAAATTCTTTGTTTGCACTACTGTTTAATATATTATCAAGCTTTCCTCATCAGGATACACAGTATACCGATGAATAAAAAATAAATAAAAAATTCTTCACTTTCGCCTTGAAAATGTATTTTGAGGATACTGAGTATAATGATGAGGGGAGCTTCGCTTCCGAAACAAGTTGATATTTATATATTAAACGGTGGTGTACCGGCACAAAGAAAAACAATTATGCATTTACTGAAGAAAAATAAATGAAATGCTACTAGAAGTGGTAGCTATGTTTAGTGACTATATCTCAATGGCTAGATAGTAGTGGTGTGCAGCTCATAAAGGCTAAAAAACTATTTATCCAATTTTCTGAAAAAAGAACAAATTTTCCAAAAATTTCCTATTTCATGATCGGTCTACCATTAGAAATTGTTTCTGAATGGAAAAATTCTAATTTTATAGGTGCAATGGCGTGATGGGTAATGATAGTCAACACCTGATAAATAACAGGCTATCCTTGGTCAAGGAGCAAAGCACGTCACGGCTAGTTAATACGTAGATATAAACATAATATTATTATACATTCTTCGCATTATCTCCTCCTACATTTCTATCACAACTCTCTACTTAAATCAATCGTGGTCAAAATAATAAAAAAATGTCGTTTTTACTTGGTTAATTTCGCTGTTGCGAAGTATAGTTACAAGGAACGAATCAAATATTGAGTGACAGCCCTTCAAATCTTCAACCACAATAACTAAGCACTTTTTTCTCAAAGCGTGCCGAAAAATTTTCAAAACATATCTACTTAAAAAACCACCGAAATTCTTCTAAGTTCATTATATATTTTAATCTTCTTGGAAAGCCTAACAAATTCGGTTTTGTCTCAATCCGTAAGACGTCTTATCTTCCTTCTCAATTAGCATTATCCGAGACTTAGCTCAAACAATGGTTAAGGTACCGTCACAATAGAAGAAAACGTCCCTCTTAGGTAGAGAAATAAAGCTCGAGTTAATGTATCCTAATGCTAAGTGGGATTCCAAGATACTGGCAACACTGCAGTCGCAGTCGCTTAAACGGATTATGTTATTTGATTTACGATGCGCCCGTGAGATTTTTTGTTTATTGTTTATGGTTTTGAGAATATTATTTATCTGGAACCTAACTAACTTCCACTTCTTGCGGGTGGCATTATAAAGAATGGGCTTTGTGATTTGTATCCATAATTGTTTTTGGTAATTTATTGGCTGGGAAGTGCTTAAGTAATTTCGAATGAATATGGTTAGATACAATTTTGTTAAAATCATTAAAATCTATGTTTTTTATTCTTTGCCGGACGAAAGCTTCTTTCACCTTACCATGCCGGATTTCGGTGTAACCGTAGAATAAAGAGCACAAAATAAAAGTGCCATGCACGTAGATTTAAATGGAAGCCCGTGAGCCTTTGACTTAATACCCTTATAAGATCCAGGGTGGCTGGAATGAGGGAAAGAATAAACAGCTCCAGGAATATCTTCATCATGGAAGCCGCCTCAGTCCAACCTCCAGCGTCGAAGCATACTGGACAAATATATTGGCTCCCCACAATATAAATGCCGCAGCACCTTAAATGATTTATTTTAATATACTTATTTAGTTAAATTCGTATTTTTTTATTTATTTATTATTTTTTTTTATTATTTTAATTTTTGTCTTATGTGTGATGTATCACCTTATACTACTGTCTTATAATTATTTTACTTTTTTTAAAACTCTTGTACATATTTTGTATATTTTTTTATAACTATTGCATGTATATTTTATATGGAATGTGTGGGACTGCACTAACCTCCCCACATACCGGAATAAACATTTATTATTATTATTATTATTATTAGCTACGAGAAAACCAATGAAAATACAGCAAATATAGCGCTCTATCTCTCTCACACTGGTTGTATTGTATATCGCCATTCCATTTCATCGAAATGAAATGATGGTGAAATTATTTTTTCCACTATATATTTAAGGTCCGAATGGACGGACTTTCATATCACGAAACACGCCCACACCGTATTTCTTGTGTTCTTATTTATGAGTGTGTAATCACAATACCCATACCAAAATCCACAAATGTTTTAATTCTTACAATTGTGCTTGGAAATAGGTATTTTTAAGGTCGTCGTGAATAGAACCGTGGAAATGGTTAGGTAGAACCACCTAAGTGGGTCGTTGAATGTGATTTTATAGTAAAATATTGTACCGATCATGACGATTTATACTTGAAAGGTTGGTAGGTATCTATCTCCCTATGTTGGAACTTTGGAAGGTTACTCATTAAGCAGATTGGTACCTGACTAAAGAGCTAGGTTATGTTACTCCGGGGGGTTGCTCCAAACTATTTCGAACCAATTTGAATAATTATCCATGTGCACAAATACATTCCAACGTGCGCTCTTTAAAACAGTTTGCCTGTAGGTGTCTATCTATCAGTAGGTAGGATCTTTTTCAGAAAGTAGCCACGTACGTACCTACTATACTAATTAGTAGGTAGTTACGTACCTACACAAGTTAACAATTTGTCATTATTATAAGTACCTACCTAATATAGGTAGGCAGGTATGATCGCAATCTTCGTTAATCATACGTATGGTACCTACTGGGATCTAATAAAATTTATTTGCAATTTTATTCCTTAATAATTAACAATTAACACTTAAACTTTTTGACCTATATTGCACACAACTAGATTTATACTTCGACGGGAATTGAACCCTCATTCGATAAACAAATAATTTATGATGATATGTAGGTAGGTAATAATCTTCGATCTCTTTTCACTGTAAAACACTTGTTGTGTATATTAAAATTAAAACAATCAAATTGAATGCACACGCGTAGCTTAGAATAAAACTATCAGAAATTCATTAATTGAGATCAGTTGCCAGCATTTAAATCCTACAGATATTGCACATAGGAAGGTTTATGCTCTACGCGAGTTGTGCCTATCCGGATGCCTTTATAAAGCATTGACGTGCATTACTCTATGACCAAAGGTAGGCTGTGTGTAGATTATCAAGTTCGGGTATGAATTTCGTATCAATGGCAATTTGATTATCATCTTCTGTGGATTGTTGTGGCCAACTGAATAAATGAGCTTACTAGTTCTTACCTACTTCTTAGAAAACAGTCATTTTTAAAAAAAATTTCTATTATCTTTTAATTTATCTTTATGGATCGTTGTTTTTCCTGGGGTGGGCATAGCTTTTCAGCCTTTATGGCCTGCACGCTTCAGTTATAAGGGAAGGTAAGTATAACATTAGATAGTTGGTAGTTTAAACACTAGGCGGGTTGAAATAATACCTACGTTGCATTTTATAGAGAAAGCCGGATTCTATAAGAAATACTGTCTGAGAAATCTGACTCTCCAATCACTCAGCGATAAATCACACATAAGAAAATTTAAAAATCACTAACCTCCTGGAAATCTATGCGGGAAAATCCGTCCATGTCTGCTCAGTAGCCATGGATACAGGGGGTAGGAATCTCTAGGAGGCTGTGGAGGCATGGGTCTATGAACCAGAGCCGCCAAAGCTGCTCCTTGTAATTGCGCTAGTAATCTAGGCTCAGTCAGGCAGTTCGGCAGAAGGCCTCAGAGGTACCCTCCTCGCCAGCTCGTTGCTATTATCTCTGCTGTTATTATTGTTATTGTTGTTGGTAGACTCGCCCACGATGCTGTCGATGCTGAAGCCAATCTTCGGCTTCGGAACCATGATGGGGGTTGGCGCTAGCGGCATCATGCTGCTCTGCGGCCCGTAGGCCGCCCCGTACAGTAGTATCTTTAAGCCTCGATTGTCGCCCCCGGTTAATTTGGATCAAAACACAGGGTTTCGAATGAAGTTAACAAATATCACGCTTCTGACATTTGGATTTGTTTAAAAAAATACTATTCATAAACAAAATTGCACAAAATAATAATTTAAAAGATATTTTACGATGCAAACATTTGTTATTGTTAAAAAAGTGGTAACAATTTGTTAAAGTTATTTAATTTTCTGTTAAAAAACGCACTATTAAGTCATCTAATGTTGAGTTTTCACTGTTTAAATCACTGTATTCACTCAGTAAGCCGTTTTGCACAGGGTTAACGCAAACTGTGTGTCACTTTTTACATTAAAAAAAACTGGGTTCGTTTGTTTATATTAGCAATTTTTTTACATTACTTTATAATTTAATCAGCCGAAAAAATCAGTATGGAAATTTGCGTCACGAACCGCACTCAGTACCTAATATAAATTGCACGGAAAACACACTTAAATAATGTCACATACGAAAAACTTTTTAAAGTGTGTTCTATTTTTTGAATTGTATTGTTATAATAGCTGTCAGTTCGTTTTGACTGAAATCCGCGTCGAACGAGATAAAACATGCGCTGCACCGGTTCTGGAAGCCGACTGAATGCAGGTCGCCGCAGCTCCTGCTCTGCCCCCTTCATTTCGCCGGGAGGGCTTGTACTCGACGCCCATTGGTGTCAATCTGACACACATTAGTGGCCATGGCAACGCCGGGCTCGCCGCTGATTGGTCGCGGGCGCGGCCAACGGGAGACACGCCCACGGCGGTGCAGTGGACTGGATTATTTCTGAAATAATGTTTTTTTAAGTGATTATGGGAGAGTTTATTGCATTGAGTATCGAATGTTTTTGTGCAATTTTTCACAATCTTTTCAAACTTCGTAATTTTTTTTTTAAATAAAATTAAATTTTGTACCTACATACATATTCATGTATCTAGGGTGTATTTTTGTAGGGTTATTTTAGTGGTAAAAGATTTTCAGTATTTTGTTGTATTTTCTAAGATTTTTTTTTTAATTATATAGAATAGCGGATCATTTAGATTTATTTGTTTTTCGGAGCTGCCAGCATATAGTATCTTCAGGGTACAAAAACAAACTGTTTAATTTGTACCCTGAAGATGCTTTATGTTAAGCGAAACCGGTCGAAGTCGTAATAAAATTAAATAAAAATTCTCGTGGTTATAAACAAAGTTATTGTTTTATTTTCATTAAATATGTCTAACCACAAAGTGACTGCTTTCTATCAAAATACATAAATAATCTTTTTCACCAAGTGGAAAAGGGGTGGTTTCCGAGGTTATTTTAAAGTGACGGCGGTTTTAGTATATCCCTAGATATTTTTGGGGAAATTTTTTATTATTTGGATTTTTTTTATATTTAAAAAACGTTTATAATATAGGTATAGGTAGTTTAAATGTACTATAGTAAAGTATATAATATAGTTAGATTAAATGTACTGGTTGGAACAGGTTGAATTTTCAATACGGTTGAATTTTTTTGACTAGTTAATTACCTACCTTCATAACTGTCAAACATTTTATTTTTAAATTTCATAATTATGTTTAGAAAAAATATCGAATAATTCAATATGTAGGTAGGTATAAACTTGATGAAAAGGGGTTATTTTAGAGTGGCGGTTGTTTTTAGTAAGTAGGTAGCTACACTAACTACACATACCTAGATGTTATATGTAGGTAATTTTAAAAGATAATTTTAATACTTTTTACGTAAGTACCTACACGGGAATTACAGGTAGGTATTATAAATAGATACCTACCAATCTAGGACGAAGAATTTCTCTTTTTTAGGGAAATTTTACACGTGATCGATTGAACATTTAAAAAATCACTGAACTCATATGGGATATATTTAGGATTTTTTTTTAATCTTTTTAATAGAAAATGTTAAGAATATAGATTTTAAGGTTTTAAAAATAAATATTATTATGTAGTAACCTACACCTACGCCGGTGGAACTACCTGATAAATTTATAAATATGCATTTGTTACTAGTCTATTCAATATGTTATTAGGTGGGTACTCTAATTTCATCGGGGCAGTTATTTTTAAAATCATTCAATTTTGACTCGCGTTCTCCTACATTTCGCTCTGCAATAGGGTATAGTATGGCGTGAACCGCATTTGTGTAACCAACTGTAATTTAAAATATTTCTAATTTAATAGTTTTTTTATACGTTTCGAACTTCACTGAGGAAGACATTTGAGTGGACCTCTAGCAATCGAGAATCATTTATGCGGACTACCGACATGAAACCAAAACCATCAAAATCTCAGGGCCAGAACTAACGTCTTAACTTCTATGAGATACAAATATATTTTTTTTATTTGTCGTTTTTTTTATTTAAGTATAAAAATATTACTAAAAGTTCTTAAAAATAAAAATTCTAAATTTAAGCTTTTTTATAGATTCTCATGAGAAGTAAAGGGGATGATTTCCTAGCTTTAAGATGTTGCTAATTTTGATTTAAGTAGGAACTTAAACTATATAATACATGTTTATAAAAAATATAACTAATTTAAGTACGCGTGAAGTTTTAAATCACAATTTCCTACGTGCCTAGGTACCTACGGGCAAATAGTTTTAAAGAGATTCTTGAATTGTGATAATTGAACTAGATATGTATAATACAGGTATAGTCTGACATTTAAAAGTAGACACAAATCGTTTAAAAAGTTTTATATAACATTACATATTGTGGTAGGTATGTACTTTCCGAAAGGAGAGGATTATACAATTTTTTATTTTTTTATTTATTTAAGTTTTTAATCCTGCAGGAATGGGTGAATGGAAAAAACCCAATTTACCATATTACATGAAATACATATAAATATAATTAAAGTAATGTATATAATAAAAAGGGTAAAATAATAATATTAAAAAATATAATAAGAAAATGAAAAAAATATATATACAATATCATAATTACATAAAAACAAAGAATCTGAAAAATATACCAGTTAATAATAGCATAGAATAAATTAAATTAATTTAATTTAATGGATCGTTTTTCAGGGTGGTAGCCGCATTAGCATCATCTGCAACCATCTTCCATTGAGTGGAGACCTGAGCCACTCGGATATGGCCACCTTGGTTGACTTCCGTATCCTTCCCCAGAAGTTGACTAGTCGGTGACAGTTCTAAGACAATTTTATGTATAAACTTTTTGTTATTTAACGCTTTGCAAGAAAGTTTTTTTTCTTCATATTTCTGAAATCTACGTATCGAGATAGCCATGTAATAGATAGATAAATAAAAAAAAAATTGAAATCAAGTCCACAGATCAAACTTATATCTGAATTTAAAAAAAAAAAAAAACCTTTAAAAATAATGTTGTTTGCATTGTTTCGTTAACACAAACTGTGAATGACGAATATGTGTGAAAATATTTTAATTAGAAGAACATATTTAAAAGACGAACGAGTAGTTTGGTGTTGCCATAGTAATGACATTTTTTTGGTTCTAAAATAACAAACATCAAAATTCAAATTCAAAGTTATATCCACTTATTTAACGGAGGTAGTTGAATGTTAGGTATGTAGATAGGTGTTTCAAAATTTCTTCAAATTCAACCCCGTCAAGATCATATCGAGAAACCAACCCTAATCAATACTCCCCAAAAGGTATCACCATTCGGGCTATTAAAATATGTAAGTGTAATTATTGGATACAATCTGAAGCCGTATCACGTACATGCTTAAATGCCGAATTTCCGGATATTTCCCAAATACGATCATGGATAGATTTTGACAGCCTCCATGGCTGAGTGGTTACCAGTGGCGTGTAATCCACAAAGGCTGATAAGGTGTGCTTTCCGTAAGAAAAACAAGCCATAAAGATCAATTAAAAGGAGATGAAAAAATGGTATGAATTTCTGAAGTACAAAATGTATTTTTTCCATGAATTTGATAAGAAACTTCTACGCTCGTTAATGCAGTTGTCCAGAAAACAATCAACAAAGATTTAATTCACAATTCATACCCGAACATGAAAACTACACACAACCTCCCTTTGGTCATATAGTAATGGACGCCTATTAGTGGTTACGATCCTCGGCTACGAATCCGCAGGTCGCGGGTTTAAATGCCGGCGTGCTATTTTGTATGTATGTGTAACTATTTTGCGGCTTCATTATTATTATAATTAATAAGAAGGACTTTGTTTACACCACTTTTTTAAGATATAAATATTTACACGTTTTAGAAACAAAGAGTTATAGATACTGTCAGTATCACCCTGGTGAAAGGACCATCATTCAGAAGTTGTGTTTGGTGACCAGATCTGAATAGCCAGGTACTTTCCCAACTTCCTTCTTCCCCATCTCCTTCCCCCTCAATACCTTTAGCCTCACAACATACCCGAATTGGGGTCTGTGTCTTCGTCTCACTGGCTCCAGGCGATTGGGAGCATTTGGGACTGTTGTGTGGTATCACGTAAAAATAAAAATAAATCTTGCCTCATCGGGATAAGTAGTAGATATACTAAAAAATATTGACAAGTTTAGAATATACATAGGTATATTTAAAATATTCTATAGGTACTTGTCAGTATTTTTTTAGTAAACTGATTATCCTGATGAGGGAAGCTTTGCTTCCGAAATATGTAGATATTTATATATTAAAAATAGTGGTTTAAACAAAATACTTCTTATTAAAAGGAACGGCTGCGCTGCCTGTTTCATGCAAAACTTAATTTTGGATTTGAGGGCAAAATATTCACCTAAACCTAATGATAATTTTTTCAATCAAAAAGTATAGTAAATATCTAGTACGGATGAGAAGTAATTTATTTATTTTTGTTTTACATTATGAAATATAGGCCATTAAAAGAATTGATTTTTCGTGATTTTAGAGGGATCTTTCACAATTATTTGGGGGCTAATGATGATTTTAAAAAAAATTACCACATCTACTTTGAAAACATAATGAATTATAAAATAAAAAAAATATAAAAAAAATAATAAGCATTATGGTGGACTTTAAATTAAATTAAAAACGACCAATTTACGTTGGAAAACAAATTTGAGGTATCTACATAATATAAAATATTGACCCGAACAAAGATTTTTAAAAAATGTTTTGTGTTTATATTAAAAAAATATACTGAAGCCGCAAATAATTTTCAAGTTGCCTCCAAAATTATGAAAATTGATTTTTTTTCCATGGAATATACATGCGAACTAGATATTTACTAAACCTTTAATTAAAAAAAACATATAATTCAGTTTGGATGGGTATTTTGGCCTCAAATCCAAAATTAAGTCATGTATGAAACAGGCAGCGCAGCCGTTCCTCTTAAGTTCATTAAATTTCATTTAATTAATTTGTGTTAAATAACAATTTATTCATTTTAAATAATATATATATTAGTTAGATATAAGAGAATGGGCATAAAGGTATGCACCTATATATATGTAGGAATTTAATGTCACAACCTTCACGTTGCAATGATCTGCGCATTTTACTTTATTTGTTTTACATTTCATTACTTACTGCAGTCAAAAAAATTTCCCAACATTTTTAATATAAAGTAAAAGATAATATATATAAATATTTTTTTACATATATGATTGCTTAAATTATGATTGTAAGAAATGGAAACCCACATAGGGGCTGCCTCTGTGTTGGAAATATGACAAATTTAATAATAATAATTGGATGATTTGTACAGCGTCGTTTTTGTGAAAAATCACCCCAAGGGCGCTGTACAAATATTATTTCCTATTCTTCATCTAATTATGTACAAACAGATACAGAACGAACATACTTACCTGGCAAGTCACTTCAGATGAACACAGTTTTATTAGAAAACTTAAGTGTAAAGATGATATTTTTACAGTTGCTATTTTATCCTCCTTTTCTATTGATGTTACATTTATTAGAAGATTGGTGGCACAAGAAGAGTTGGTATTTATTTTAAATATTTAAAATTTTTAGGACTGGAAAATATTTATAAAATAGCCTTAAAAATCGTACGAAGTTTTTAATAGATATTAACATTTTTTTTATATATTTTTTAAACTTTTAGTTATTAACAGTGTTGCGGGCTGTGGACGCATTTGCGTACCGATGCGTGAAGTTTTTAAACTTTTCTTAAGTGACTTTAGGTAGGCACTAACCGCCTAGTCTAGCTAAGCAATTTACGTATATATTTCTTCAATTTATGGATATGATTGTCTGAAAATATGAGTTTTAAGTTTAGTTCTGAATTCTGTCGAGCCTTTGATAATTCTTAAGTCATGCGGGAATTCATTCCAGACTTTACGTCCTGATACTCCAAAAGCACGATCACCGAACTTAGTATTAGGTGTGTTCTTTGGTTCCTCCAACCTCTCGATAGCTGATGACGTTGCTGACCTAAGGGTGGAGTGCCGTGAATTGGTATTTTCAGGAATACACAGTTCTGATAAGTAAGCCGGTGCCATTCCATTAATTTACTTAAATACCATCCAGCAGAGCTTGAACTGGTTTCTTTCAGGACATTTGCGTCAGTGGAGATTTTTGAGATGCTCTGAAATGTGAGAATATTTAGATACACCAGTGATAAGTCTTGCTGCAGCGATGAAAAGTGATCGCAATTTGTTAATTAGGTATTTGGGGAAACTTGCAAATATTCCGTTGCCGTAACCTAGACGTGTCACAACGTACGAATTGACAAGCAGTTTACTCGCCTCTGTTGGCAGGTTTGTATGTACTGCTTTGATTTGCCTCAGTTGAAGGAACCCTGTACTTACAGTTCTGTTTACTTGACTTTTAGGGGAAAAGTCTGCATCCAGATTGATACAGAGTAGTTTAATACACGTCTTTGGAGTAATTTCACTTCTTGAAATATTTATTGGAGAGTTATCAATGATATGTTGACGTCTGCTTGTGGCGGTCGAGAGAAACTCAGTATTTGAGGGTAATATGATTACTAGTATATGTTCTGATGTTTATTATAGAGTTTCATTGATGGGTTAATCAGGAGTCACAAGTGATACATGATATTATTTTTAAATATGTAATGAAATAGGCACCTCCTCAGAAAATTCCTTGGGAAAATTGATCGTATTATGTAATTCTGTTTTTATATCAAAATACCTTTATTTGCCTTTATATAAAAAATAATCCGAATAACATCATCAAATTGTATTTAATGTTTTTGTTACATTTAACTTTGTTTGAAAGTTGAAACCAGAATATTGGCTGTGTCTTTGTTGATCCACAAAAAGCATATGACCGAGTTGTCAGGAAAAAAGTTAGGAAGGTGTTTTCCAAGTTTGGAGTGAATACGAATCTCACATAGGCAATCGCGTATCTGTACAAGGGAAGTATTGAATGTGTTAAGGTAAACCGTGGTTTTACGGGGTGGTTTGACATCACAAAAGGTATTAAGCAAGGCTGAGAATTGTCACCATGATTCAATCTATACATGGATAAATAATTGTAAGCAAGAATTGAAAGAGGTTGGTTTGGGCGCGAAAATGAGTGCGCCCTTGAGGTGATTTTTCACAAAAACGGCGCTATACAAATCATCCAACTATTATAATTATTGAAAGCATGTCGCCTGTTGTATCCTATTGATGTGGTGCTGATTGCTAACAGTACGGAAGATCTACAGACTCTCGTATCTAATATGAACGAAGCATGTATGAAGAATGAGTTCATGATCAATGTAAGTAAGTCTGAAGTCATGGTGTTTGAAAGAGAGAGTACGAAAACAGTGTGGAATATAGTTGTGAATGATGAATACTTGGAGTAGGTCGATTAGTTTGTGTATTTGCCATTTGTAAAGTATGTTTACGGGAGATGGAAAGGCTGATAGGGATAGTACAAGAAGAGTGCTGATGGCAACTCTGATGTATGGCAGTAGGGTATGGAACTGGCAGAGGAAGGATGGAAGTTGATTGAACGCTGTAGAAATGAGATGCCTGAGGCGAAGGTGTGGTGAGTAAGATTAAGAAAGGGATGCTTAGATGGTTTGGGCATGTAGAGAGGAAGAACGAAGTGTAAGGAGAATGTATTACCCGAGTGTGAATGGAAGAAGAAGCCGAGGACGCCCGAGGAAGACATAGCACGATCAAGTCGGGCTAAGTCAAGAATCAGGAATAACAAAGGAGTGTGTATAAGCGTAAATGAAGGAAGGAGTGTATGTCAAGACTGAGTTGCTTGGTGGTTCACCCTCTCTGCCCACTATGGAGAAACAGCGTAATAGTTACTCATTAATTGTTTTTGTGTTAATTCGTAGAACTCCATTCAATTTGTTTTTTTTTCATTAAATGGTTTGCCGTTTTTAAGCCTTAACGCCGAAACAGCTGTCACAGTAATAAAAAACAAAAATATGTGCAGAACTTAATAAGAACATTATTAAATTTTGTTATTTACTTAGTTAGATCAAAAACTCGAAAGTGACAATACCTCCAGCTCTTGACATTTGATGGCAAGAGCTAACTAGCGCCATCTAGCGGGCCGAGCTGTACGAATTGATTTGTTTCATATGTATTAATAGATTTTCTGTGAAATATATTCTCGATAAATTATAGGAATCGAAAATTCGAGAAATAAAGTTTAAAAAAATAGCCAGAAAACCTAATTCAAAACATCCAAATTATTTGTGTTTGTTTTTATTTAAAAAAAATAAATTAATTAGGTCAGGTTTTCTGGTAAGCTTTTTTTCCTACTTGTAATGAATTTATATCACTTTTAATAAGTGTGCCAATTTATACGTGTGTTGAATTGCCATGGAACCCATTTTTTTGTAAAACACGAAGGTTCCTGCGCACCCATGAAGCCTACCTATCCGATTACGCCGATACTTTACTGCTTTCTTAAGCCTAAGTAGGTATCTACCTATTTATATCAACACTTTTCTCAGCACGATTGAAATTTCATCCCCAACTGATCAAATTTTCCAAACATCGAACTGGCATTCCATAAAGGAACCTACCAAAATAAATGCATCTTAACTTTATACAATAGAAGTAATGCTTCCCTTTTTGTTCTATCAACTATTTAATCGGATCCACTTACGACTTACAGTGTTTTACTAAAGGCTCTGTATTCACAGCTTTGATCGTTGAAAAGTACAAACACCCTTCTGGCACGCTTAGAAAGGCACGATCAAAACAAAGCATTCCCTAATTCACCCGTAAAAATAATGCTTCCCTTTTGGTTCTACTGATCACTTTACCAGATCTGATAATAATGTTTTCAAAGGCTCTGTCTTCACAGCTCTTAGCGTTGAAAAGAGATGCGATCTCGTGTGAGAGGGGGTTGGTTGCTTGCGCGTTTGATCAGTGTGTGGGAAAGAGATGAAGCGTGTTTACTTTACGTGTGAAAAAATGAGACAGCGAATGTGTACTTTTTCGGGAACGCCTATCAATTTAGTTCTTGTCGAATTTTATGGTCATTCATTAAAGTATTACAGTGCAGACTCTGTTAAATTGGATTGCTTTAATTGGTTTGCAGCTTAATTGGATGCGAAAAATGCTCGCGGATCATTACTTCATTTCGATAAAAATTGTAATGAAAATTATTTTTGTTTTAAATCTCTTCAAATACTGATATTATGATTTTGCCAAAAATCATTATTCTTCCATCGTTCCAGTAAATGTGATTGTAAAATATTAATCAGAGGAATTGATTTACTTACTTGCCTTTTCATAGATATTTTAAACTTTTTTTCATTAATTCAAATTTACAGGGGGCTTACTGTACACTCATCATTCCTCTGCAAAGCACTTACAAGGAAATTACAACCCCCTCATGAAAAGGACATATTGTTTTTTAGTCTTAACCAGAAAAATCATCAAACGAAACGGTTCTTATTTTAAAGAAACGAAAACTATAAGAAAAACTTTTTTCTTTGAAATATTCGGGGAGACGGCGTGAAACCTCCCTCATGGTTTTTCACACCTTATAAAAAGGTTTGCATTTATTGGGAGAATTTTTTATTGAGAACTTTATGGAATTCAGTTCTTTTTTACTGAGTGGATTCATATTTGAATAGAGATTTTAATCTCGTTCAAATATTGCGATGGTCAGTAAGTAGACACTTAAGGAAACTTGCCTGGAGTAAAAATAAATGATTAAATTAATATTTCATCGGTTTAAAATATTTACAAGGTCTGTTTTTTAAACGGAGCAGCCTTAACCCTTTCAGATTTGAATTAAAACTGTCAGTGGTACAGTTAAATGTGTAAAAAACCGCTAATATGTATTAAATACTTCGTCAGCCATTTAAGGACATTTTATAAATATTCTCTAATCCTAAAATTTTTAAATATTGCAAATAAATACCAAACTTTCTTGTGCCGTCAATCCTCTAATAAATGTATCATCAGGAGGATAAAATAGCAACTGTAAAAATCATATCATCTATTTTCTCGTTTTTCTATATCTGTTTGTACATAATTGGATAGAGAATTGGAAATAATATTTGTACAGCGCCCTTGAGGTGATTTTTCACAAAAACGGCGCTATACAAATCATCCAATTATTATTATTTTAGATGATTGATTTTTTTATTATTGTGTACTTATTACTATTTACTTATTAGTATTCACTTATTTTCATTTATTTCCTATTATTTACCTTTTATTATTTACTTATTGCTATTTCTTGTTAACAAAAATATGGTCACCCTATTATGTGGATAATTGGAGCCACCACACATACTTTGTTATACTTATTTGGGATAAAATGGAATTGTTATCGTTGTCATCTATAAAAGTACTGCCGATTTACTGAAGATTTCATAGTTGTTTTTACTTCAAATAACTTTGGCATTAAGTTTTTTTGTTTCTCATATGTTGTTTCACTAAATTTTAAAGCCGCTCATCTCAACACGGGACTATCCTATTGAGATGAGTGGCGAATGTTTTTTGATTTTGTTTTTTAATTTATGAACTAATAAATAAATAAGATAATCTTCAATAAATGTAAAATTAACTTGTGGTGTCATTGTTATTAAAATTAATGAGAAATACTTTGTGTAAACCAATATTTAATATATAAACATCAACATGTTTCGGAAGAGAAGCTTCCCTCATCAGGATTCACAATATATGTGGGACCAGCTCTCTATCCAATTGAGGTAATGCCACCTCATTGCTTCAATTTAAGAACTGTTAATATCATCTTCAATTAATTTCCATGTATTTTTGGCTTACATCTTTCTGGGTTCGAGCTCCAGGTGCAAACAGATTATTTTTTTTTTATTTTCAGTATATTTTTGGTTTCATATTTCATTTCAGATTTGTTAAAATTATCTTCAAGGATTAAAAAAATATTACAATGACGTATGTGAGCTTCAATAAGTTATTCAAATATGAATGGATTTTTTTTATTATTTATTATCGTGACAGCTGTTTCGGCGTTCAAACCCATTATGGAGCTGTGTGCAGTGATATGATCTATAGTTATATAGGTAGGTAGAAGCCAAGAAAAGCTTGAAAGCCAAGAAAGCCAAGAGAAACTCGTGGAATTGAACTGGTCTTATCCGTTCTCTTTTACACAGAAGTCTGTGGTGGGTACCTACTTTAAATTTTTTGTCAATTAATTAATGACCAGAGTACCTACCAACCCACCTGATAATTAGTCATATATGTAAGTAGGTAAATACGTAATACGTATAATAATTACACCGTAATTATGTACCAAACTATAGAAAGATATCCCTTTTCAGGGGTGTATCCATAATTCACACAACGTAGGGGCACGAATTAGGTATATATAAGGTAGGTTCTTACCTTAGAGTAAGGTGTTAGTCTAAGGTTCTTACTCATTTCCTAAAGAAACCCATACATCATGGTCTATGCTTAGATCGCCCTTTACAGTTTAATTTCAGTTTACGAGGAATGATTTATATCTTAATTTGCATATTTTTTTAGATGCATAGATTATATGGTTGAAATTTAAGTACAGGTCATTATTATCATCATATATGTGGTTGAACTTTAAGTACAGGTCATTATTATAATCATATATGTGGTTGAACTTCATGTACGGGTCATTATTATCATCACGTATGGGGTTGAACTTTAATTTCAGGGTACAGGTCATTATTATCATCAGATATGTGTTCGACCTTAAAGTACAGGTCATTATAATAATGATATATGTGGTTGAAATTTAAATACAGGTCATTATTATCATCATCATCAAGTATAAGGCTTCTGGAAATTTAGTTTCTAAGAAAACCCTTTACCCCAAAAATTTCCTACTAGTCTCTCTCTCTTCTCTCAGTAGACGTAGACTTTTGTTCTGCAGGCTTTGCAAGAAACTACTTTGTTGATATTTTTCAGCATTACTGTATTAAGTATATAACAAACTCAACAAAAAAAACGTTTTGTCGATAAATCATGAAAAAAAAGTTAATTTTTACGTATATTTGCGTACTTTGATAACTTTCCGAGTGGTGCGGTAGTGAGAGAGAAAGGTACGGGGTTTTGCTCACCACGCCACGATGCGCGGTCGTTAGTACTATCCGGCGTCCTGCCGGTTCCTCGTTTTCAGCACGTATACACCATATTTTACTTATGTACATATGTACCTATGTACTTCTAATAAGATGATTTACATAAATTGTTTCGATAGCTCTGAAATAATCACAAATTCTGGACTGGCGGTGAAGTTGATCTGGAGAACCAGATGAGAAAAAAAGAGGTGAATAAAGGACTGAAAAGAAACACACGAGAGGATGCAACGGAAATTGAATAGGCCTACATCATTCGTGGATATCCTCGTACCACTTATTTTCACCTCACTTATTGAATAATTCAATAATCCAGAATTGGCCAGCTGCTCTGATGTCACGGCGGTTAACTCTCTTGTCGCGACGAGCCTTAAGATCGAACTACCCAGGCACTATCTCTTTCCGGTAACATTAGGGATCGGTTTGAGCGGGGAGGGAGGTGGGTAGAAAATAATTATGCATTTAAGATGCCAAAACATAAGTAATAAATGTAATTGAATAATTTTTTTATCTAAATTAAAAAATACAAAATACCATATGCTTAACTTGTGTACTGAGTACACATCGCCGGATCTTGAGGAATTTTCTAGCACCGTAAAGGAAGGGTTTTAATTGAATAATTAAAAGCTTTCGATTTTTGTATTTCTAATGGTGCTGGGTAGGGAATTGAATTGCTTTAGAGGAACTGCTTCGCGGCCTGTTTCATACAAAACATAAAACTTTATTAATACTCACCTAAACCTAATTATCTTTTTTTCATCAAATATTATAGTAAATATCTAGTACCGATTGGAAGTAATTTATTTATTTTTGTTTTACATTACGAAATATAAGGAATTGATTTGTCGCCATTTTAGAGGCAACTTTAACAATTATTTGGGGGCTAACTGTGACTACTGTGTTTACCACACTACTTAGAAAATATAATGATATATAAAATTAACATTTTTTTAAATATTCAAATAAGCATAATGGTGGATTTTAAATTAAATTAAAAATGGCCATTTTATGTTGGAACACAAATTTGTCGTACATAATTTAAAATATTGAAATTTTTTTTTTTATATTTTGTTTTTTATATTTTTATTTACTTAATCGTATTTACAAAGCAAATAAGATGTATTTTTTAAATACGATAAGCCCGGAAATAATTTACTTTCAAATAAGTTGCCTGTAAATTTAAGAAAATTGATTTTTTTTTTGGCATATACTTCATAATTTAAAACAAAAATGAATAAAATACTTCTCATACTTATTAGATATTTACTCAACCTTTAATTTTAAAAAAAATGTATCATTTAGTTTGGATGGGTATTTTGCCTCAAATCCAAAATTAAATTATGTACGGCCTCCATGGTCGAGGGGTATAATAATAATAATAATAACAAAGCATTTATATAGCGCAGTTTTGTGTTGTTTCACTTCAAGTGTATAGCTCTCGACTACGAATCCGAAGGTCGCGGGTTCAAATCCCGGCGTGCGCAAGTAATTTTTATTTAATTAATTTGTGTTGTTTCACAATTAATTCATTTAAAAATAATATATAGTATATTTGCGCACGTTCCAGAGTGAAAGATACTCTCAGTATCGCCCTGGTGAAAGACCACCATTCAGAATTGAAACGTTGCTTGAAATGGCTTTTAGCCGTGTTGGTGACCAGATTTGAATATCCAGGTATTCCCCACCTTCCTCTGCCTCTTCTCCTTTCCCTCCCCAATACCTTCAGCCTCACAAAATTCCCCAATTGGGAATGCCATAGTCTCACTGGCTCAAGACGGTTGGGAGCAGTTGGGACTCTTGTGAGGTATTCATATAAAAATAATAAAAAAATGTCAGAAACTGTTTCATGTTGAGAAAGTCTTCATTTGGACATGTAGGATTAATGAATGAACAAAGCAGTGCCACGGAAAAATATTATAATGTGTAAGGGAATGGAATAAGAAGTCAGGGGTGTCTTGAGAAGTCGATTCATATCATGTTTCTGAACAGCGGAACGTATATATGAAACGACTTATCAATGTGAATAATGAACAAAGTAGTATGTACCGAGACACTTGTGTGGCCCTCACTCCTCTTTGCCTACCCCTAGAGAGAAAAGGCGTGATGGACAGACCTACAATATTTCTAGAGGAAAAACTCACCGTAGAACCTTTTTATCTATTCGCATTCATTGTCTTATAAAATTTAACAAGCGTTACAAAAATGACTTCACGACTGTGGAAGCGCAATTATCCACGGACAAGTATCATGCACCAAAAAATAATTGAACACCTGAAACAAATTTGATTACAGCACTTAATTAAATAAAACAAAATTACGCAGGTACCGAATTTAATAATAATAACACCGTCATTTCCTATTCACGATTTTTAACACATTAACGCCCAGCGTATCATTTCCTAGCAATCACAGTCGGGGAAGAGTCAACACTTTCGGCCCCGGCCCAGCGCTATAAAAGCCGATGGAGCGAGTAATCGGCCGTCTAATGTGTTTTATCTTTTATCCTACGTTGAATCCGATGTGGCTAATCATAGGGTGCAGTGGAGGGAGGGGGGAGGGCAGGGACGGAGCATGAAGTGGAAGGAGGAAGAAGTCGTGAACGTTGGCACTCCGAATTATCCACTCATCGAGTTGAATGATCGGCCGCAATTGGCTCTTTACGCCACTTTAAGATGTTTCAAAAATTTATTGTTAGAAAGCTTTTTTTGTGAAGCTTCATAACTCGTAATAATGTGGCGTTTTCCGAAGAAAACTGGTTTTCAGTAAATATCTATCCATTTCAAAATAAAATCCTTTTTTCTAATGTTTTACTGTTTTGTACTAACGACAACGTTTCTATGTGAAAAATCGCTAAACAAAACATAATACGCGCTCACGGAGGGCGATAGTAAGTATTTTAGATAAAAACATTTTTTGAACGTAATACTTTTAAATGCAGAAATGAATTGTTTGTTGGCGGGTATATACAGAATATGAAATGGAATAAATTGTTATTGTAGATTTAAAGCTTAAGTGTTGGCGGGTATACACAGAATATGAAATGGAATAAATTATTATTGTAGATTTAAAGCTTAAGTCCGTTTTTTAAAAACGTTAATATTTATTAAAAGCTTCTTACGCCGAGTAAAGTAATTTTATAGATATTTTCGAGTCCTAAAATTCATTTTATGAATACTTTTCAGTCCTAAAAATTAATACCAATAATCCAATAAATACCAACTCTTCTTGTGCCACCGATCATCTAATAAATGTAACATCAATAGAAAAGTAGAAACAAATAACCATGTAAAACTATCATCTCTATAATTAAATTTTTCTAAAACTGTGTTCATCTGAAGCGACCTGCCAGGTAAGTATGTTTTTCTGTATCTGTCTGTACATAAGTAGTTAAGAAATATTTGTACAGCGCCCTTGAGGTGATTTTTCACAAAAACGGCGCTTTACAAGTCATCCAACTATTATTATTATTATTATTCATGAAACACATAAAAATACATTAAAAAAAATATATATATTTAATATTTTTATAAGTTTCCTGAAAGGCTTGAGATTTAAACTTACAATAACAATGTTTACCATATATATTCATATTTATTATGTAGGCAAACCCGCCAACAAACAATTCATCTCAATATTTAAAAGCATTACGTTCTAAAAATGTTTTTATCTAAAATATTTGGATTAGCGTCATCTGTGAGCTTGTTTCACGTTTCCTTTAACCTTAAGTACGTGAATTCACAAAATCTGATTTTTGAATTGAGCAGGTACTGCTCTTAACCATAATCTTCGTCTCATCCATTATCTTTTCATTTTTTGAGTTCGACAGTCCTACTGTCTCCAGTTTGTAAAGGTCCTATGTGGTATCACAGTAAAAAAAAATGAACTAACCGACGCACCATTTCTTCGCAGGGGTAGTTAGAAAATACGGACCGCAAAACAACTCGGTTTTGGCACACACTCCTTGCTTAATTAACATTCATACATTGTCTCATACGTAGGTCTTATTCTATTATTCTGACTCTTGACATGGCCCGACTCAATTATTTGGTTCACTTGATCGTGTCATGTCTTCCTCGGGCGTCCCCTTTTTCTTCTACCATTCTCATTCACGTCATATGTATTTTCCTTACACCCCTTTCTTCGTTAATTCGCTCTACATTTCCAAACCATCTAAGCGTTCCTTTCTTAATCTTCCTCATTACGCTCACATCTGCGTTGCATTTTTTGGGAATCTCAACATTTTTCACAGTCATACATGGTTTTACCACACACACGCCGCATGGATCTCATCTCAATAGCATTCAGACCACTTTCATCCTTCCTCCAGTTTCATGCCTCACTGCTATACACCAGGGTTGGTATCAATAATCCGTTATGGGCTGCTAGCTCCACTTCTTTGTATAATTTTTTGTTACTACCAAAAAAGCTAGTTTTATCTTAGAAATACTTAAACAAATAAAGCACAGCTTTTTCCTCAGTACAAATTATTGTGAGAAACACCACGTGATGTATTTCAAATCATATGGAAAAGTAATCATAAAAGCTGGCAGCTTTTTTCACTGCTCCATTCGGCTTGTACTCAGTACTTACCCGGTTAGAAAACAAACACTAGCGGTGCAAGGAAAACACGTCGCTATAACCAAACCCACTATGGACCAAATTTCGAGGCTTCCGCAAATACAGCACGAGAATAATAAGATAATGGGAGAGAGGGGGAGAGGAGACGGGTGATGCGAGAACAGAGGGTGATAGAAAGGGAAGGAGTGGGTACTTTACAAAATTGGCGAATGGGTTTTCAGGCAGCTCTTGCGCGGAAATTGATAATGGGGTGTTAGCCATTTTGAAGACTTCAAGATTTTTGGAAAAAAAGGTTTTAGTATTTATTAAATTAAATTGTAATTTTTATTTTATTTTTTATAAAAAATATTATTCCGCTAGGTAATTAGCTATTTTGCCTACCAAAGGCATTATCATTTACAGAGTAATAACCGTTAATTAGGTACATCAATTTGATCGGAAATTAATGAAGGCATTGGCAATTAAAATAAAAGCAATTTGTTAAAAGATTTTTAGTATCAGTACCCACTTAAATGGAAATAGTACAATTAGATCGTCTGTAAGTGACTGTATTTTTGATATTGCCATCGGAAGGCGAAACACCTGTTACGCCAAATAATAATTACTCAGCAGAAAATTGTGATTCAGCAAACATCTCAATCTAAATTCGGTACATTTTCACTGGCAAAATAATGCTATAAATTCCACACTTTGTAAGCAAAAACTGAAAAAACCTTAAGAGTGTTCAAAACATGCCTTGTAGCAATAAAACGGATTGACAACTTCTCATTTCCTCTAGGGTTCGATTAAGGGGGAAAGGGAGGTCGCAGAGCAACTATTATTATATTTTTAATCATTTAAGACAATATTAACATCTCTCAAAACGAAACATAAAACCGAAAAGACACAGAATATAAAAAAGGTATCGATAGTAGATGGGACATGAATCCGGGACCTCATGGTATATCCGGGAACTTGCGATCTAATCCAGTGAGCTATAGCTACCCCAATCCGTTCCGTCACTTTAATTAATTTTCATTATTATTTAATAAATTGTCATTTTTATTATTAGTTTTCAATAAGTTATTCTAAAAAAGGTTGGTTTATTAATTAATTCGAAATAATTATCATATTATTACGCAATACGAAAACAAAATGAGAAAAAATAATTATAATTTGTCCTTAAAATTTACGTACGCTAACATTTATCAAAATTAAATCAGAAAATTGCCTCTTTCTGTCACTCATACGAATGTTTAAAAAAAATTAAATATGAAAATAATTAAAAAAAAAATATATTGATATCGTTTTTTTAAAATAAACATAATTAAAAATTTTTAAACAGCGTTAAAAAAACGTTTTAGTTAGTGTAAATTACATCCTATTTTAATTTATATATTTTTAATTAATTTCTTCTCGGAATTTTAAAGAAAAATCTTCGTGAAATTTTGTGAAGATATTCACCATATTATAATATTTTGTGAAACATACGTGGGACTGTCAAAAAAAGTTTATAATTCTGATTTGATTTTATTTAACCTAAATGTAAATTTAAATAAGCCCATGTAAATTTAAAAAAATATGTAATAAATATTTTTCTCTAAAAAACCACTACTTATCGTGTTGCGTAATAATATTATCATTATTTCGAATTAGTAAATAATCCCTCTCCGACGTCCCTCTCCCCCTTAAACTACTAGGTTCACCTAAAGAGTTGCCCACAGTTGGTGTACCTACGCATAAAATGGCGCGTAATTAACTAATTTTCTGATGAAAAGCGCAGTATCCGAGAATGGCTAACAATCCACTAAGAATCCGCTCCGAGCCGGCCACATAGTTGGTGGTTGTTATTTAAATAAACAAGACACGACGGGCCCATTCGCCATCTTTGTTTATTTTTTATTTCCCGCCGTAATTCATCGATAATTACACCCCTGGGGGCAAAATTTGTAAGTAAACTGCAAATTAACAACCAATCGAAGTATGGACAAATGACTGTCATTAGATTTAACGTTCCATTCGTGATGTTTGAATATTAGTGCTTCTCTCTTCTGGCGCGATAGGCGTCTCCCTGTCCGACACCCGTACGCATGCGCAACGGGCAGTATTTTTGATATTTTTTTTACTAATATTATGGGTGCTACAATCAATGTGTAATTCTCTCCGTAATGTGAGATGGTTTTTTCCAAAGAACCAACAAATTGCTGCCGAGCGCGGTGAAAGGGGTATTATGTGCAGGTACCTACTTTGGTAGATTCGTATCTCTGTCGGTAAGTACCTACCCCAGAGTGATGAGACGATTTGAATTTGAATTAAGAATTTCGATCAAACATTACGTTGGTATCAGATATAAAGGAATCGAATTAATTTGAAAAAATCGTAGATGATGTATTTTTTTAATGTGCCTGTAATTTAACTATCGTTAATTTTTATTATTTATTTTAAAACAATACCTTTTTCAGTAATTTAAAAATAATTTTCATAATGTGAATTTTTCAAATTTCGCTCGAAATTTTTTGGAGTATACGTGATAAAATACATACGTAGTTTGGTCAGCTAACAGTAAGAACATTGTCATACAGGTCGGTATGAAATCACGAAATCCCAAAATAAGACATTAACAGGAATAAAAATAATTGAAATAATCTGTATACAGCAGAGGTGGTATGTGCGAGTCAACGCGGCGCAATAGCGCAAAATTGTCCGCATTCTTAATGCATGCGATCGACGAACCGGTGGGGGAGCGGTCTAAGTTCTGTCAAAACCCACCGACCAATCACAGGGCGTTAGTCTATTTTAATTTTTCTATTTAAAAAAAAACGATTTGTTAATTCTGCGTATAATTATATACAATGCAACTGTAATTATTATACAGGGTCTGTCGCAAAAGTATCGAGAATTTTTTTTTTCAGAAAATTTATTGCCAATAAAGATAAAACCACTTAATATTCTTCAAAATACGTCAATACACTTTTGTAGCGTTTCTTTCAGTCTTGGAAGGCACCCTGGAAGGCAGAAGACGGAACCCCTTAAAGACACTGCGTCGCAGCGATTTTCAAACCATCCAACGTCTCCGAATGGTGTCCCTTTAGGCTTCGCTTGATGCGGGGGAACAAAAAGTCGGGACTGTACGGTGGTTGCGGCAGTGTTGCCACGCCTTGCTTAGCGAGGAACTCCTGGACGACGAGAGCTGAGTGTGAGGGGGCATTGTCGTGATGCAAAATCCAGGTGTTGGCGATCTCCTTTCGAACGCGGCGAATCCTTTCGCGCAACCGTTTCTTTGTCATCTTGCACTTCTCCGCTATTAAGCGGACACTGAGACGACGATCAGACTGTAACACTTCCCTCATTTTTGTGACGTTGTCATCAGTTTTGAAAGATGACGGTCGTCCAACGCACACATCGTCTTCAATTGATTCCCGGCCGTTTGGGAATTGTTTGTGCCACTCGTAAACTCTTGCCTGTCACATGGGTTCATCTCCGAAGGCTTCCCAAATCATGGCCAGGGTCTCGAAACGGTTTTTTTCAGCCGAACGCAGAATTTTATGGCTGCCCGCTGCTCCAGCAAATGTTGCATCTTGATTTCCGACGCAACGACAAAAACACACTTTGCGCGGATCACTGTGCTAGTTCTACCGTTGCTCGGAGAGGATTGAGCAGCGGCGCGTTTGGTAGCTGCGACTTCCCTCTACCATCCCCACTACTCGGCGCATCCCGCTACCCCTTCTAGCGCAGTCAGGATTTTTTTCTCGATACTTTTGCTACAGACCCTGTATATATTCAGAATCAGAGTTTGTTGATCCATATGAATTTATTTTTTTAAAGCCATAATATTTTTGACTCAAGTTCCTTATTATGAATTTATGCACTAACTTATTTGCAATCAATGAAATAATATTACCAGTCTCGCTTAAATAGACACCTATGGATCTTCCGTATTTATTGGTTAAGTACTATTGGCGGTTAGACACCAGAAGTTTTTATCTTTTTAATTTAGATAGATATTTTAAGTTTTTTTAATTAAATTAAAATATTAAAGCATTGGAATGCTGTATAATTTTGGTTGATGTTTTCCGAAATGTACAAGAGAGGTCAGTAAGATGTCCCTTTTTGTGCAAAGAGCAAAGCAAAATTGCACACTCGGAATAAATAAATTATTATCATTACAATCGCCCACATATTGAATGAAAAATCCTTTCTCGCGAACATTTTGCGTTTCGGAAATTAATCTAATTTTTGTGAATTTGGTCCCTGCATTGAGCCGCATAAATATAGTGTTTGTTGCGCATTAAGAGAGGTGATTTGTGCTGCATATTTTCAAGTACGAAAATTTCGAGTTTTTGACTGGAACTTTGGATCCGCATGCATTCGACAACCATACAGAAGCTGATCTTACTGCAAAGAAGGAACGCTGATCAGGTTAGTGAGTATTTTCATTTGTATGTGTGTTTTTTTATAGCAATTGTTAAAAAACAGAATTTATTTGCTTTAATCATAATTTTTCAAAGAGTATAAAACCCATTATTTGTTGGGGCTGTTGACACGCCTCATTAATTTGGGTTGTTGCATACATTTTGATAAAATGATGAGTATTTTTTAAATAGATAATAAAACTTTTAAAAATTAAAGAAGTTATCGTATTTTGTGCATGTTCTTCTGAAAAATGAGTGTTTTGTGTAGTTTTATGAGTGTGGGATATGGAATAGTTGATTCGAGCGTGTGTTTCGTGCTGGACAGTGGAATTGAATGTTCCCTAGAAGGTAGAAATTGTCAACAACGTTGTTATTAACTAACTAACTTACTAACCATCACGCCGTTTCTCCGCAGGGGTAGACAGAGAAGACGGACCGTCAAACAACTCGGTCATGGTATACACCTCTTGCTTCGTTCACATTTATACATCGCCTCATATGTTCTTTTTTATTTTTCCGACTTCTGTAATTGATTAACTTGATCGTGCCATGTCTTCCCCGGTTTCTTCTTCCATTCACATTTGCGTCATATATTCTCCTTGCACTCCTTTCTTCGTTCATTCGCTCTACATGCCCGAACCGCCTCCTTATTAATGATTTTGTAAATGAATTTACCTTACAAAACTTAAGCAAAAATTAGCCATAGTGGCGCCAAAAGTAACCATAAAAAATCACGAGCACCCAGTTACTCTATAGTCTATAATCCATTCCTTACCTAATTCTCGCCAGATTCTAACGACTCTCTCAGAGTGCTGTCGTCATCGACACGGGCGGCTCATTAAAACAATCAGAGGACCACGTGCCGACGTGTATACTTATGCGTTAACACGTGTCAATTCATTGGCGGAGATTCTTGAAAATATTTTTAAGATTCTGGTAAACGTTTTAAAACACAAAATAAATAAATATAATAAAACCGTTTTAAAATTTATTTCAATTTTATTTTGTAGACCGAACCGGCTTCAACCTGTTCATCTTCAGACTGAAGATTAGAAAACTGACTTTTATTATCAATGGTGACCGGATAATTCAACACACGTATGAATCGGCACACTTTTAAAAAGTAATATAAAGTCATTAAAAGTACGAAAGCAAAAACTAACCCAACCTAACCTAAATAAAAATATTTTAATTTAAATTAATTAGGTTAGGTTAGATTATGTTTTCGGGTGAGTTTTTGTTTTTTTCGTAGTTTAAAGACTTTATATTACTTTTAAAAAGTGTGCCGATTCATACGTGTGTTGTGTTGTCATAAAACCATTATCAATCCTGCCTTTCGTCACGTATGATAGGTACGCCTTTTATCTCTCACTTACTATTGCCCGTTATACCCAACGGAGGTGATTAAATTCAAATTATTATTCCCAAATGCAAAAATTTATAATTTAATTCTTTCAAATAATTACCATCACTTAAATTTGTTTTTAGATTTTAATTTTAATTTTTTATTTTTTTTTTATATTTTGAGAAAAAAAAAATCAGCTTTCGAACAACCTGAAAACATATTAAAACCTCCTACAACATTAACAGTAAGCGGAAGATGTTGCTTGTGTCGCGATGGAGGACTTAGCCAGCCGAGGAATTGAACCAAAACCCAAACGCGTTGCCAACTCAGCCACGGTCGATATTATTCCCTTATTTTATGTCATGGGTTGTTGGGTAGATAGCGTAAAGAAAAAGTAAGGTATAGTGTAATATACTAAGTGTACTGCAGTATAGGTACTGTGAGGTGTGATGTGACAAAAAATGTGGCAATTCGCCCGTTGTACAGATACGTTTAATTCTTATTATAATTTCCAAATTATTTATTTTATGCATGCAAACTGATATGTGAATTAATTTTTTTTCCTCAAAATTCCAAAATTTATTCATATTATCTATGATTTCATACATTTATTCAATTTGTCTTTATTATTAAAAAAAATAGATTGAGATCTACATGGCTCTCCGACAATCACTATTAGAATATGGTATTATCGGATGGGGAAGTGCTAATGATAATATTTTTACTTTACTCATTAAAACACAAAAACCAATCATGAAAATTATACTTAAAGTCCCTGTAAGAACTAGTACTGATTATGTCAATAAAACAATTATACTCTTAAACAATACTACTTTACAATCATAAACACAAAAAAAAAATATGAACAATCACACACATTAGGAACACTAGATCTCAGAGGCAAAAACACATACGAGTACAACAAGGAACTACAAACACAACATTTGGACAAAAAAACTTATACTATGGTACTGAACTCTACAACAAAATCCCACTATCCCTTAAATATCACAACAATCACAATAAATGTAAAAATCAAATAAAATACAGGATACGTTACATAGGTAGATCTGAAATAGAAAATATATTAACATCAAATACAGACTAACACACCGAAACCACTCAACTGCACTTAAAGCACTTCACCCAACAATTATTTTTATTTTTGTCATCAATTTAATATAATGTAATTTAATATTTTGTAAATGACATCCTAGCATGGGAAATCCCAGTGAAGACATCATTATTTATTATTTTTTATAAAATAAGAATATAATAAAACATTATTATTATTATTGTATTATAATTTTTTCTATGTATCCACAAAAAATATACAATAAAAATATTCAAAAGATCATTTCGACAATCTAATGTAAAGATAGTTCCCCAGTGCATGTGTTGTTGTTTTTCCATTTAATTGGAATTATCGCTTGAAAAAAAAACATGAATTAGTCTGGATAAGCAAATCTACGCCACTGAAAAATCTTGTAAAAATCTTACGCTCTTAAAAAACTTTCCACTTGAAGACATAAGAATTTCGCCGTTAAATTTATGGTTTAACTTGGTCTTGAGTCCACATCTGCATCGAGTTAAGGCAATTTTTGTTAAGTTAATGCGAGCATCCAATCACCACTAATCTTTATCTCTCCTGAATATACTTATACTTAATCCTGATTGGTGTAACTAAAAAAATATGCTTTGAGAAAAGCGCTGGAAACTGAATTACGAAATTGGTTTAGTGTCTAGCAGTGGCGGTCGGTGACTTTTTATAGAAGGGATGCTTGACAATCAGTATATACCTACTATAAAATTTAATATACAAATCTATTAACTAGCCAATGAATATGAAGCCATTACTGATAAAAAGAGTCTGTCCATTTAGATATAAAAATCATTTACGTTCTGCAACATTAGAAATCCTAAATTTCTTAAGTGTCGTATAACAAAAAAATGCACGACGGTAGGTACCTGAGCTCTTATTTAATTAAACTTGAGTTCGATTTGATCGTCCTTCTTATTTATTTCTTCAATCATGTTCGAAATGGGAGTCAGTTTTCCAGTATCCAGAATACATTTTTTCCGTGAATGGCAGAGACACAAAACTTTTTCGCATTAATGATTCAATTATTCAACCACACAATTCACTATTATCGTTTAGATTTTTAAAACACGTCGGTGACGTACCCATGTTATTTTCTGTATTATTTTTATTTATTTAATAATGA
>JAHDVE020001977.1:0-27384 GCA_022606495.2 Halesus radiatus | reverse complement strand
ACGAAACTATAGCAGGACACATGGTTGAGTTTTTCAGAAGCCACCCAAGTGTGGCTAATGTTCGTATCACCTTCTAGTAATAATAATACTTAATTGATAAAAATACTATTAATGATCATTTAGAGGAGAAAATAAACTAACCCATGACAAAATTAAGCTCGTTGAAAGTGTTATATCTTCGATGTAGTCTGTTATCAAGTTAACATTATCGTTTGGATATTATATCCTTCAAGATTAGTTCATGGACTCAAGTTATGTATTTGACAATTGCAAGAAACTTAAGGCATTGAAGTTGATAATTCGGGCTGGTAACAAATTTGGCAAGTTTTTAACCAAGTTCTCTAAGGCTGGTGTTCCAAAGACACTTTCTTCATTCGCCATTAATATTGAGTAATTAACCATATCAATTAATTGCATATATTTCTTTACTAAATATTCTTAGAGATGATAATGATCTTACCGACGCAAGCTTCTAAGGCTTGATTCCTATAGAAAATAATATTACCGAACTGGCTTTTGTGATTGGTACTAGGAATCAATACCAAGACACAAATAATATTTTAGTACGTGAATTGCAAAAACTTCGGTCTCTCAAAACTCTGCACTTATAGATAAAATCAGGTAATTCTGTTCAATACCTACTATCCGGCTTGACTTCAGAGCACTTGCAAAGACTAACTGTGGTCTGCGGCCAAAAGGTCAACATCAGCTAAGCACTCTCTTTTAAAATTATCCCTCTTTAATTGCTAGAGCTTACTATTATATTGGAAGGCTTCAATTCTCTGACCTAAAATACTACCAAAACCATTGGCGAACATCTATCTGAATTAGGAAAACTTAAAAAACTCATCTTCAAATTCGGATCCTTTAATGAAGCACGAGGCCTACATTTCTTCGCAAAAGCCATCGAAAACCTTGTCTTACTGGAGACTTTGGAACTCTGGTTTGGGTAAAAAAATAATTTGGATCTGGCATTCATGACTTCTCTCAAATCTTCTTTAGCAAATTGTAAATCCTTAATGAATGTTTTCTTGCTAGTTAAAAAAGGGCATTCTCTCAGCGAAAAATGGCTTGATGAGATCAGAGAACTATTCGATTCTTCAATAGCTTTAAAAAAGCTTCACCTGAGTATAGAGTCAGCAGATAGACAATCCAAAAAACCAAATTTAGAATTACTAAATCGACTGAATTGCTCACGCCTCCTAGATTTAAGACTAAATCTGGCAAACACTATTAAAATTGATTACACTTCAAAAGATAAGCTCAATGTTCGAATCATGGACGCCTCCCTCCGAGGCTATGAAATTTTGAGGCCTATATTAAATCAGCTAACTACTTTTAATTTGAACCGATGTACTTTGTATATAGATTCATTTACGTTAAACTCTGCAACCCTGAGACAAATACAGTTGTTTTGGGAGAAATAAAGTATAATTAATAGTTTGAGAATCAAGCTCACCTCAAACCTGAAAAAGGACAGAGTTGTCGAGGTCTTCTAGTGGTTCAGCAATCTATGTAGAGGAGGAAATTATGAAAAACTCCGCTTTAAATGCGGCGAGCACTTCAAAGCAACTAACTTCAGCCTCAGTGCTTTGCCAATATATAAACTAGACATACAAATTATGTAATATTTTTTATATGAGACAAACTCTTAAATTTATTGTGAATATAATATAGGAAAGCAACCTAATGGTTTAAAGACGAAGTGGCCAACATTCTCATAGGACACTTACGTTCTGAGAAGAGAAGGATATTGTCATTTTGCCTCGAGGGACTCGAATCCGTCGTGAGTATCGACCCTCAAATACTCAAATAATTATTTACCGCAATTATCGAAATTGAATATCTGCTTAAAGTCTCATTTAAGCTAACGTAAAAAAATATTATATGTAACCAAATTAAATTAAATTAAAATCCATTTTAGTCATACACTAAATGATAATACGATGAAGATACACCAGGTCTGCAATACGCTCGAACTAATGGTGCAGGACAGAATTAAGTTTCTTCGGTGTTATCACCCTTTTATCGAGAAATACCCCATAATTTCCGAACATTTTGATGAGATAATTTCAAGATTGTCGAGTGTGGCACCAAATCCACCTCAAATGCTGAACGGCTATAATGCATTCGGCCATAACCCGAACATCCTCAGAATGATAGGAGACGTTGATGCAGACACAGATTCTGATGATGATGATAGAGTTTTTAGGTTGGATGATCCAAATCGGGTGAATGGTACAAGACCTATGAGAGGCTACGACATAGAAGATGATTATGAAGAGGATGATGTTGAATGATAAAACATAACTTAACTGAATATCCAATTTAGTACATCGACTAGATAATTCCATATATATATATAGTTAGATGCTGCAATGTAATTATAAATATAATATGAATATATTTATTTCCTATGTGAATCAACAAGAAGTGCCAGCCTAGTAACAAACGAGTCTGGAGAACCCTACCTAAATTTGAGTTGGATGAAAAGTAAATTTCTTTTCCTCGGCCAATCAGAGTTCTAGCATAAGAGTCAGAATCTCGCAAAAACAATCAATCACATACTAATTCCATTGTTGATTATTCTACTATTGTCTGATAAATAGCTCAAGTTTAATAGAGTAATTACTGAGTGGTGAAAATGAATGCTGAATTATTATGTGGATACGAGGGAGAAAAAATATATATTTCGATCGTTGCACCAGACGAATTTTATAAAAAATGTAATAGTAAATCATTGCATTTGTAAGCTTGCAACTTAGTATCAGAGTTCTAATACCTTTGAAGTTGTTTAAATTAAATTAAAGCTGGTTATGATTATTGTATTTTTTTCATATCCGGTAAAATAAGCAATAAATTACTTTTTCCAACTCAATAGTTTTTCGATCGAAAATATTTGAGTAATTCAATATTTTGGTAAAAATATTATGTAATCAAGTTAAAATGTAAAAGAATAATATCAGTATAATAAATGTGGATCTAAAAAAACTTTATTCATTAGTTTATTTTTTTTAATAGTGTTGAATACTATATAATCATTCATAATATATATCTATAAAATATAAATCAACAAAATCAGAACACACAGACAAAGGAAAAGAAAAGCGAAAATGTCCAATATCGAAGCAATTAGAAATCAAATCTAATATTATCTGAGTGATAACAACCTTGAGAATGACGAGTTCTTTTACAACAAAATCAAATAGTCGAAAGAAGTAAACAAAAAAAATAGCCAATAAAAATATCATATAATTACAATCATTTTTCTCATATTCCATAGGGCTTCATTGAAGTAGATACGCTGCTTAATTGCAACAAAATCAAGAAACTGGGAATCAAGTCAGTTGAACAACTTGTTGAAGCCATTAAAAGTTCAGCCGAATTGGAACTTCATCCCTCCAATAAATTGTTGAGAAGAATAAACAACAAACAAATGCCCTCCCTCAAGAAGAAAGTTAAAAGTGACTGTGCCTCATCCTTGCCTGCAGCCACAAAGGCCGAAGAGCACGCCAAACCAGAAGAACAGAATCCTTACAAAAATGTCGAACCCGTCTTTTTTTCCCTATCTACCGCTGAAGAAGCAGCCATCAACTTTAAATATATACAAGAAGGAGTTATGAAAGTGCATAATGTGCATCCTGTATATGTGAGATTCAATAAAAACGAAGGAAACTTTGCTCTGAACAAAAAAGAAGTTAACGAAGACGTTTTAAAAAAACTCACACAATAGGGCTTGAAGGTGGGAGAATCCCAGATCAACATTGTGAAAACAGAAGGCGATGCACTGAAGGAATTCAACTAAAAGCATGGGTTCCACTACCGTTCATGTTTGGAGAGACAGGCGAGGGACTTCGAGCAAAGGTTGAAAGAGGAAAGGAGAAACAAAAGGAGGAATTCAATTGAATAATTTACTTTTGCAGGGTAGAAATATAACGATATTGGAAAACTGAAATCCTTGTTTAAAAATATACTCTCAAGAAGTGCTAATAATGTCCCACTTAAATAAAACGAACAGAAACTGGTAATACTTTTTTTTAATCTATCATTCTCAAATATATATATATTTTTAAATCTATCTCATGTTTAGGTGTTGGAATTGTTGACTCATCATGAAAGAGGAGAAGAAAAAATCAAGGATTTGGCCCACATTGTTGCCGACAAGCACCCTCAACATAATGATACACGTTGTTTCTTCATCGTCAAAAAAGATGGAACTCGAGAGGATTTTAGTGCAGTTAAATGTATCAACAACATCGAAGAAAAAGCAAAACATCACCAACATTGAGTTGATTAAGATATGATTGCTTGTGTTAAATAAAGATGATTAGTTTATTTATTATTTATGTATTCGATTGTCCAGGTAAAAATGTTCTAATTTTGATTTTATAACTATTAAAATAACCACTCCAACAACAAATTAATGCTGCATATATTGTTTTTTATGTTCATTGATTGCTTGGTTTAAATAAAAAAATAATGAACTCCATTTATTTCTCAATAAAAATATAAATATAAAATCAAACAAGAACTTAATAATAAGAAAAAAGTCAAAAACCAGTGTTTATTTTCCAAAATAATATCCATACAGACAAGATATTAACAAAAATTAATTAGTAAATAGATATCAATTGGATTTTCTTAAAACAATCTTTATATAAAATTGCAGGTATCTTTTAATTAACAATATAAAATATTTAAAAAAAAAACTATCACAAATTCAGAAGCGAAGCAAAGAAAACTAAACATGAAACTCAGATTGAAAAAAGGTCTAGCTGATGACTCGAGCGACGACTAAAACACCATGCAAGGAAAAGGATGTAACAAAAACTCCATTCTATTCTTCAAATATTAATACTAAAAAAAATATTTTCGATCTCTATATATTTGCCACAGATCCTACTACAACAACCACGAACAAACCTGCAGGGGGAAGCATGTTCGATGATCTCTTCGGACCCAGAAAGCCAAGAAAGGAGGCCAAAAAACCTGACCCTCCAAAAGATACCAATGCGAATAAGCCAGCCCCAGCCCCAACCCCAACCCCAGCACCCACCAAAGCTCCAATAGCGCCATAACTCATAAAGCCCGCAGAGCCGATGAAGCCAGACGTTAACTTAAAACCTAAAGAGCCTATTCACCCTGCCACACTTCCTCCCCCACCTTCTGTCCTGATCGGTTCTTATGTTCGTCCAGATATTGATGCCTACGAATCAATTTTGAATGTGAAACCTGTAAATCCCCCTTGTTTAATCCCTCGCCAATAATACATCATTTTTTATTAATTATTTTTATTTCGTTTCAGGATATTTATAATCGACCAGGCTATATTCGTAAGCTTAAAAAAGTAGCTGAGAATTTTAACTACAGAAAATGGAATGAAGAAAGTGTACTAGTTTAAAATGTTCTGAGGCCTGCGGAATGTTACTATAACGAAGTCAAAAAGTTATCGACCGGAGGCTTCACAGACTCTGAGTTCCCCGGCAATTATTCTGCTTTCGTGAATAATTCGAAAGAGAAGAAAAATGGTGCCTTCAAAGATATCGACCACTGGAAGAATGCTAAAGAAGCCCTCAAAGCTCCTGTCTTTGGAAAATATGTTGATCCAAACGACATTGAGAGGGGACAGTTCCATTCCGAGTTTTTATTAAGTTGCCTTGCCTCCTTGGCCGAACACTAAAACAACGTCAAGAGACTTATCGAGGAACAAGTCTACAATTAATCTGGATTCTACTATGTCAGAATCAACGAAAACGGAGTCTGGAGATATATCGCTGTGGACCAGTTCCTCCCTGTCAACCAAACTGATGGAAAGGTAGCGGTGGCCCATAGTTACCTGGACGAAGAAGTGGAGGTCTGGCCTAGCCTAATCGAAAAAGCATATACGAAAATTTATGGCACATACGAACAATATTCCCGACCTCAATCTAGGGAAGCCTATCTCAGAGACCTTACCGGCGCACCAGTCAAATTATATCTGCCAAACAACCCAGCCTTACTCGACATACTGCAGAATGGTTTGTCTGAGAATTTCGTGATACAAGGTGTCCCTTCTGAAAAGTTGTTGGAAAAGGGTCTCAATCCCAACTACACCCTATCTGTCGTCAAAGTAAATGCTAGAGGCATATAGTTCCGTAATTCGTTTGGAACTGTGGATGAAAAACCTAAAGTGAATTTGTCAAAATAAGGCATCTTTGAGTTAACTGCCACGGAAGTTCAGTCTCTGTTCAGATATTTCATGGTAGCTGAGGTTAACGACAGCTACTACACATCTACTGTGCAGGCAAAACACCAAAACAGCTTTTATTCGAGTTATTCATTTAACGTACAACACCACTTCACAGGAAGCTTGATGGTTAGTCAGTTTGATGAAAGACAGTTTAGCCACCAAAAGAAAAATTACCAATACTCACCAGTTAGGGCCTTACTGTACAAAAAGCGAAACGGAGAAAATGGTCCCGAATTCGATTTGATTAGCGCGAACTACTCCGCCTCCAAAAATCTTGATCTCGAAGTTGATTTATCAGCTGGTGATTATCTGATAATTATTATTTCATTGTGGAGAGATCGAGGTTACGATTTTAACATCACCCTTTACGGAACGGAACAGCCAAAGTTCAGGAGAGTTTATAACAAGTTTGAACCCAACCTTATAGTGTTCGGACTTGAAGAGCTGGCCATCACACATGGAGGCCGGCAGAATCGAAACGGAGTCGACGAATATACCTATGTGCATCCTGAATCAGGACTAATAATCGTTACGTCGGTGAACGGGCCAGCGAAGGCCAACAAATACTCCAAGGACTGGTCGAAATCCAAAACTGACAACCTCTTTATTCTGAACGGGAAAACCAAGGAGGAGAAATTTTCGAAGTTGGTCATGAATGATCTGGCTGAGCACAAAAAAGAAGCTTTTAAAGATAAGGTATGGACTGTTGATCTGGCTCCAAGTGAAAAAAACACTTGGATCTTCGCATCATACGACTATGTCAGCGAAAGTATCCTCAAAACGTGGGGTATAAAATGAGATAAAGTTTGATAAAATTTATATAAATACAGTTTAAAAAAATAAATATTTACCACGACAATATTGTATCAATGTGGTTCTTTGTAGAAAGTTGTCTCCATATGCTTTAAGAATTCAGGGCAGTTGATTACACCTTTATTTCAAGAACTTCAGATATATTATATACGTTGCTCTAAAAAAAAGTATAACTATAAAAATGATTTTATTAATTAATTATTTCTTCTTGTAGTTTTTGTCCCCAAGTCTCTAAACATGTATAGTTACGGAAAATCACCCTTGGAATCTGCAGGAAAAAGTACTAATCCTCTACATTTTTTCATCATTTTAACCTCTTTTTCACATTCAACTAGATTCTCTTCAGTCCAACCCATATACCGTTCCCGAAGCAATATAAAATTCACTATTCAAAAACAATAATTAGAAACCATCACAACTTGACAGCAAATAGGCCTATCGCAAGCAACTATAGATCCAGATAATGTAGGTGAAAAAACGAAAGGCATAAGAAAAACGCAAAATCGAAGAAGAAGATCGGAAATACGAGCAGGAATTCAACTAGAGGCGCAAAAAACAAGCTGTACAATCTTAACCCTCTTCCAAAAAGGAACTACAGGGCTTTGGGGAGGGGTCGACAACTAGGAATACCACCCAAAAGGATAGTTCTAAACGTCAGAATAGTCAACCCACAGAAGTGAACAGTAAAATCGATTCTTCCCCCAAGATCCCAAATTTTAAATACTCATTCACCTAACAATAGCCATCTATCTCTCTTCGATAACAGAAGTATATGGTCGAAAGTAAAGAAAACAGTATTATACATAACATGAACAAGATGACTTCTATGGAATAGTCGAGGCTCAACTCATTTACCCAATTTCAAGAGTCCATCTTGAAGAAGATGGAGGATCTCAGGTCTGAGATTTCCAAAACTAAAAACTCCTTTGACACCAAAAAGTAGCTCGATAAGATCAGAGACATGATCAAAGCCAAAGAAACGATAATTCAACCAATATCATTTGGGGCTGGCGACTCATATGCAGGCACATTCTATGAACTCAAACACGAAACCGTAAACCTTAAGTTCCGAGATGCAAGAGAAGCGTTCCCCAAACTTGAAGGCACTACTGAGGTCAGATTTCCGGAGTATGATGCTATCGTTCCCTCTCTACCTTCAAAACGATAGTCAGCCCAACATACTCAACCGGTTCACGACGAAGATTAGCCAGAAACACTTCCCCAGTAGAAACGCATAAAGAGTTAGAGTTCGGGGGTTTAAGAGGAATAATAAATGTATGATAAGATGGAGATGCCGTAGTCCCCGCCCCCTAAGTATAGCTTTGGGAAGAAAGCAACACGTTGGACCCATCCTGAACCTAAATAATAGTTATCATTCAGCAATAGTGGATACAGTGGAGGTAAGCCAAAAATAATTCCCAAGAACGAAATGGTGGACTATAAAATCGATAATATGCTTACACATATCGATAATCTTATCCAACATTATGATAAAGATTGAATTGTGATTTCCTGTAACGTAAAAAATGTACTTTTTATTTAAATAAAATTATTGCTAGTTCTGCATATTAGATTGTAATTCTTGAAGAAAAACTAATTTTCCGTTGATATATATGTTATAATAAATATGATTCTCACTTCGATTGGATACGTCTTATTCTTATAAAAATTTAAATATGTTTCAAAAACGAGGTTTCTTGATTCTCAATCTCGAAGACTTTGACAATTTCATATTGATTTATGGTTAAATATTAGTTTCTTACAAATTATGCAATTTTTTGAATTCACATCCTTATTCATTTTTTTTACATTCATCTAAACTTAGATAAATTATAAACGATATATCTACCATCGATTCATCGTTTGTGAAGGGTGACTAGCCCGAAGTGAAGGATATAATAAAGTGCATATTTATATAAATACATTTTTTTGAGGGGTTGAAAAGAGTTTATCTTCTTCACTAAACTCTTTGACAGTGATAATTAGTTATAATGATGAGTGCTAAAAGATAGGAAGTATATGTATATCATCTATTATTTTAGTTTCGATCATATCCTTCAATGCTTGCCACGCAACAATGGGAAGTGAAAAAAGTAATATTCTATCTATTGAGTATTTTTTTGAAAATGAACATATAACTATTTTTTTGTATATATTCTATATATATGTATATATTTTGTGGATCAGCCAACCATAAACTCAATTATCGTCACCTCCTTCCTCAAGTTCGGAGGTCCAGAGAGTAAGGTTGTCTCTGATGAGTTGCATGATGGTCGTGGCATCCTTGTATTGGTCTTCTTCAATGTGTTCGATGTCGGCAATGGCATCATCGAAGGCTTGCTTGGCAAGTTGGCAAGCTTTTCCGGGGTCGTTGAGGACTTCATAGTAGAAGACCGAGAAGTTCAGAGCCAGACCGAGTCTAATGGGGTGGGTGGTCTTGAGCTCAGCGTTGGCCTTCTCGGAAGCAGCCTTGTAAGCTGTATGGGCGTTCTCGCCGGCAGTCTTGTGGGCCTCACCGGAGGTGTATTCGGAGATGTAGCGATAGTAATCGCCCTTCATCTTGAGGTAGAAGACCTGGGCCTCGGCAGTGGATGCAGAGGTGACGAGCTTGGTCTCGAGGAGGCCAATGATGTCGTTGCAGAATCTGTTGAGTTCTGTCTCAATCTTCTTCTTGTATTCCTTCAAGATTGGAAGATTCTTCGAGTTCTTTGCTTCCTCCTTCTTTTCGATGGAGGAGAGGGCTCTCCAGGCGGTTCTCCTTGACCCAATTGAGTTTTTGTAGGCCACGGACAAAAGGTTTCTCTCTTCCACGGAGAGTTCCTGACCGAGGTTAACAACTTGTTTCATAGCTTCGAGCATGTCTTCGAACCTTTCGGTCTGCTCGGTGATCTTGGCAGTGTAAAGAAGTTCTTCTCTGTTGGCCATAATATTTTATTTTCTGAAAATTTAAATTTTGATATATATATATTAATATGATCAACAAATATTGTTCTGATTTATAAAGGGGATTTGTATATTATGGATCGTATCAAATGAATTTCTTAAAAACTTTTAAATTTTTTTGATGTTATTATTGTGTTTTTAAAAAAGTGTTTTGAAGAATATATACTGAAATACGGAATATTTATTGATATATATATACATATATTATATGCATATATCTATTAGAAATCATTATTATCTATCAGACTGTTACATATTATTTGAGTTGTGTTTAGTCAACAATTATTTGTAATCATCTTTATTATTATTATTTTTTAGACATAATCAAGTTTTTTTTTTTAATTTATCTATATGGATTTTTTGTTGTATTTTCTAATTAAACACTCTCAAACAAACACAAAGCAGTCTCATTCTAAAAGAAAAATATTAACCATTCAATAGCAGTTTCGAAAAATGTACGGCCAGACCTTCAAAACCAGTAAAATAAGGGAATAGGGATTTTTTTTTAGTTTATTTTTTTAAAGAGGGCTTTAGAACTTATCTTTGTATGTTTTTTTAATTATTTCGATTGTTTATTTGATAAAAAATATATATACATCGACATTTGAATGATTTCGAATATCTTATTGATTGTATATTTAAACAAATAAATACGTTTGGGAATTTGTATGGCAAATTACAAATTCAAAATATAAAATAATAAACTAGCACCAGATAAATAATTAGTTCCAAATAAAAAAAAACAAATAACATTTTTTTCTTTTTTTCTTTTTATAACTGTTCATTTCTTTATTCCATCCATTTATCTATTAGCAAAAAATAACAAATATATCAAATCTAAAAACTAGACCTAATAACACTATATTGATACTCAAAAGAAATATCGATATTTCGTAAATGCTCAAACAAACCTATAGAATCTAGGCTCCTAAAAACACCATCTCAACATTGTCAGAGGAACAGTTATCGTTAATTGGTAGACTATCAAAGTAAGAAGTCAGGGATCTTTTCGAAGTCGCCAGAAACCAAGTACTGGCTAGCAGGACCAATCTGGGACGACCGAACTAATGCTTTTCACTCCAATCTCCAATCACAGACAGGCTTTTTTTGCTTCAAAGGAAAACTGAAATTCTCGTCTAGAAACACGAAGTGAACAGATAAAACGATTTCTTTGGCGCACAATGCCAGATACCCATTCAAAAAGAAAGGATATGCAAATTGCTTAAGAATATGGCAAGATAGAGCTTGCAGCAGGGCTTCCAGAAGATAAAGGAACAAGTGATGTTTTCCAGCTACGAGGACTCTTTGCTGACTCACGGCAAAGGACACACTTATTTGGCCGAACAGTGGTCTCTTCTCGAAGGCATTATGAAGGTGAAACAACAGAACATGAAAGTGTGGGCCTGGAAAAAAATAGCCTACGCAGTCAAAATCCGCAACAAATTGTCCCAACTTATTCGCTGCATGCAAAATGCATTTAACCAACATAAAATTTTATCAAAACAAAAGGCAATATTCAAAATGAAATTTATACGACAACCAACAAGCATAACATAAAACGCATAAAACTTTGGAAGTTAAGCCCCAAATTTAACAGAGGAATAAAATGCAAAACTCCCTTCTCGTTAGCCCAGAGCGAAAGCGAGGCAAGGCATCATAAAAAACAGAATAGTACAATAAGGCAATACAAATAGTTAATAACAATATTTTACTGGCGAAAATACCCATTCAATTCTTGGCAGGAGCCACCTAAGGTAGAATGGTAGATCTGTACCATTCAATAACAACGTTTATAAAATAAAAAAAGTAGTACTCGTCCCCTATATCATAAATTCAATCACCAAACATTGTTGCAAGTGCTGCATAGGGTATTGTGGGAAATCATCACAAAAATCTATTCACCGCTAATTTACCGCAGATTACAAAAGCTTCAGGAGAACCAATGGATATGAGGAGCAGTAAAATGATGTTTATGATTGGAAGATTATAAACAACTTTGAGTCTCAAAAGGAAAAACACCAGGCACTCCAACGTGTTGTAAATAGTAGTAGCACATCTTCTGGTATACAAAGTATTTAAGACAGGAATGCTCAGATAAGATATTTCTAAAAATTGTAGCGGATGGAGAGTTCATACCTACAAATAGCTGTTTCATCTAATTGTTAGCATTGAACTTACTTTTTATAAATAAGACTACATAAATATCTATTATGCTTATATTTATTTTTGTCTAGCTCAAGATAGATTTTTATGGATAGATCATACTACTATCAGAACTGAACTTGCAAAATATTGATTTTTTCTTATTTTCTGTCTATGTAACTTCCTTCAAACCAAAATATAGGCAAACTAGAGTTAAAGTAATTCGATCCCTAAAATATTACCAAATAAAAAAAGATAGATTAAACATATGAAAAATAATGGAGCATTAAAAATCAATAATATAAAAATAACACATTTTTAATAAAAGACATATTAATTTTATATTAATACAAGAATATTCTACAATTAATCAACATCCACTTTATTACAATAACAAACACTTATTAACGCCAACAATTCAACTTATATAGAAAATAATAAATATATAATATATATATACAACAATATTTTTAAATATATAGAGCAAAAAGTTGTACTCAACTCCAACTCTCTATTCCTTCCATCACAATTAAAGTTTCACTTCTATACACGCATTTTAGATCATTTGATAGAGTTCAAAAATACCAACAACACACATTTAAAGAAAAACACTATGGATACTCAAGAATAAGAAAAATATATGGGCCAGATGACATACGAAGGATACCAAATGTTCCCGGAATTCGTCGAATACTTCAATAAGTATCTCCTATCTATCGAGGAACTCAGGGAAATTGTTGACAAAAAGTGGACCGAAGAGGAGCAAACAGCCTACATCACCTACCTCGATGTCTTGAAAGATTTTATCTATAATTATATTGCCACAGGACAAGTCTTTTTGTTCTCTGATTTCGAAGCCAGGTTTGAGAACTACAGAACAGCCCTCAATTCGCTTGGAGCCCAACTATTCGACAAACAGGCCGAATACCTCGAAAATAAAAAGGCTGGCGTTGACTTTAGAAAGAAAGCTAAAAAAGGTGCCGCTAAAACTGCGGTTCAAGCCCCCACATCACAGAAACCAGCAGACACACCCCAGCAGAAATAAGTCGAGAGGGAAGTCGTCAGAAAAGATGACCCAAAAATTGACCTGCCAACACTCCAAGCAACTGCCTGGGACGAGACCAAATATCCTAACTCCCAATTGCTCCTAAAACCAAACGTTAATATGGTGTTTATTGGACACGTGGATGCCGGGAAATCAACGCTTTCGGGAAGGATCACTCTAAATTCAGGACTTGTGGATGAACAGGAATACAAAAAATTACAGCAAGAGGCGAAGCAGAATAACCGTGAAGGCTGGGAACTCGCCTACATCAACGATATCGACCAGCGGGAACGTGAAAAAGGCAAAACTGTCGAGTGCTCCAAAACAACATTCATGTCTGCTGTCCGCAGATTTACGGTCTTCGATGCCCCAGGCCATAAAAATTATGTCCCCAACATGATTCTCGGGGCGTGCCAAGCAGATGTGGCCATCCTTATCATTTCAGCCAAAGAGGGGGAATACGAATCTGGGTTCGACAAAGAAGGCCAGACCAAATAACACGCTATGTTGGCTCGAGCTCTTGGAGTTACCACCCTTTTCTGTGCGGTCACCAAGATGCATATCAACGGCTGGGATAAAGCAAGGTTCGATAAGATTAAAAGCGAAGTCTCTGTTTTCCTCAAAAGTGCATGTGGCTACGACAATGTGATATTTATCCCGGTAGACTCCATCGCCGATCTTAACATTGACAAGAGGAATATTGAGTCTGTCTGCGATTGGTACAAAGGTCCTGCTCTGTTAGAGTACCTCGATGTCGCCCCTCTCCATGCCAGATCAAGTGCAGCTTCCTTACGAATTCCCATTATGGACAAGATTAAAGAACAAGGACAGACTTACGTCTTCGGCAAGGTGGAGTCTGGGACTTTAATTGAAGATCAGACAGTTTCTCTACTACCAACCCGCCAATACTTTGTGGTCAAATAAATTTTCAATCCGAAAGACGAACGGTTGCCTTATGCAACTGCGGGAGAAAATGTGAAACTCAAAGTTAAGGATCTCGAGGAGGACCAAGTGGAAAGAGGCTTTATGATTTGCAATAATATGGACTATTGTCAGGTTGCCCAGGAGTTTCAGGCTCGGCTTACTGTGTTAGAACTACCTGTCAAAAAGCAGCTCATGAGTTCTGGATATCAATGCGTGATCCATCTACATGCTTCGCTTGACTCGGTGGAAATTACCACAGTTGATGCAGTCAAAAACTCTGAAACTGGTAAAATGGTGAAATCGACCTTCATAAGGAATGGTCAGACTGGAGTAGTCACCCTCAAGGTAAAATAGCCAAGCATTTATATATTTAAAAAAAAATTGATCGTATTCATTCATAATATTATTATTTTTAGACTACCAATGAAATGTGTTTGGAGAAGTTTGACTACATGCCCGGACTGGGCAGATTTACTCTGCGCGACGAAGGCCGTACTATTGCTTACGGAGAGATTCTGAAGTTCAAAGCTTCGCAGGCTTTGACAGTTGAACAGAAAGCTCACTTAGGGTTTCCCACCAGTGAACTTGAGAAAATGAAGGTGAACTGAATAGGGGACTCTAAAAAATGATCAAAAATCGTCTATATCGTGAAAATTTGGAAAATATATAAAAAAACATTTACTGTATGCTATTTTGAAATGCAACTTATTGATAACTAATAACTAAGGATAGTATTTAATATTTATTCAATTGAAGTTAATTAAGTACTTATCAATTTTCTTTTTAAAAAAATTGATATGAATTTGGAGATTTTTTTTAATTGATTGATGACCGCCAAGAGTACTGACAAAGAATTATATTTTTATCGCAAACATAATATTCCAATAATTCACTAATCAACAATCAGCAGAGTATCACTCCCTGCATCGACCTATCATGCAACCATTGTTCCAAGTCTCTACCAAACTATCCAAACGTAAAAAATAAACCAAATATCATATGAAACATATATATGCTTTAATGAGAAAGTTCTCTTGCTGTAGATTAGAAAGTTAGAATCGTTCATCGAGATAAAGATATGATTGGCATTAAAACCAAATTAAGTCTCGAGATGCGCTTATCCAATAATTAACCGTAAATGCCGAGCACATCAGCAGAGAAGCTAACAAAGCCAAATAATCATGGGAAACCGATAAATTATCATACTATTCACACATAGTGATGCTTTTTATCGAGATTTAAAGGCTCAGAAGTATTGTAGACTAATACGCCAGTACAATTGCATCCAGTAAGGAATTATGGACAGCATTGAAAAACAGCTCACTAAAGCAACTCGAAAAAGTGAAAGCCGACCTTGCAGCACACTATCAATAAGAGATTAATAGTTTAAAGTAAGGATATACCCAACTGCTTAACCAAATCAAGGGCAAGTATAATTAGAAAATCAGAATATACTAGTAGTCGCAGCACAAAAAATAAATTGCCTTCCAAGATCTCAGGCAGATCGTGGAGAATGTCTCCGCAGAGAACAAGTTTGTTAAATTTAAAAATCAAGAGACTGACTCCTCAATTAATAATATTCATCAACAGTATCGAGATCTTGTCAAACAAAAAATAGCCTAGAATGAAAGTTTGCGTACAATGGTTTCCAGCGCGCAGAATGTTCTAGAGTAGGCTTAGCGCAAAGTTATACAACTTTAAACAAAAAATTAGACCCTGGTACAACAGCTTAACTAGGCCTCGCAACTCATAGCGAAGGCTGATGGTCTCAACAGCGATAAGCAGTAGTCTCTTTGCGGAGAATTACAGTCATAAAATATTTATCTTAAAGAGCAGATCAATATTTTACGGAAAATTAGCCCGTTTGCTGATATTAACAATAAAATGTATAGCATTAACCAATAACATGAGGCTATTGATGTCATGGAAATCAGTCCAAGCCAGCGTGCGAACTCATAAAAGTAATAACTCATGAAGTTGAAAATAAATGAATTGGCTTCTTCAATGATCGAATCCTAGAGTGATAACCGGATTGGGAGACCGGAGATGGAGTTGGAGGGCGTCGTCGCCAAACTGGAAGAACTATTAGTGTAGGCAAAGAGAAAACTGGAAGACGAGATGATGTATAAAGATCAAATTATCGAGGCTCTCCAACGCTAGCATGAATAATATAAGATTCGAGTGAATCAAATCGTAGAAGACAAAAACTAGGTATATCATTCAAAAGTTCCTTGACTACAAATCATATATCTAAACACTTAATCAATAATTCTTAACAAATATTAGAGAATTCGCTAGTTATTGTAGATTGGTCAGGAAGCATCGGCATTGAGCGAAGACTAATCAAAGTATGTTCGAATGGCTGAAAATGTAGAGACTTATAAAACAATGATCTAGCAACAAAAAAGGATTATTGAACTCAAGAACCAGTAGATTGAGGATTTAAATACTCGATTAGAAGAGTTTCATTCAGTTTCTGAGGAGTCCTACATTTGATTTATGATCAATAAACAAAAATAATCGACATTAAAATATATTTTTTCAAACTATTCAATAGATTTTATCAAAAAAGATATCAAAAAATACATTAATCACAGGAACTATCTGCAGCAAATAAAATTTGGGTAAATGATAACGGAAGTAAACAAAAAAAACACTCAATCAGCTCATATTATCATCGATAAGAAGTACTCCGACAGTTCTGCCCATCTTGCTGATTGTTGAGATCACATTAAGGTTTTGGTACTGCTTGATCGCCTCAGTTAGTTATTAAGTCGTGTACCCTCTCGCAAGCACAGCCCTTTCCAGCGAATCAAAGTCCACACTCTTTTCCATAGTATATTTGCACATAGACTTCACAATCGCAAAGATAGAGCTGGTCTTATCCATGCGGGGCTTGCGCCTGTCGGCTTCATAGTCGTTGCCAATGTCCTGGCTCTCATCGATTAACTACATACATTCTCGCACGTCTTCCCCACTTACTTAGTCCGAGAAACGAAGTCGAGCCTATGAAATAAAATAGAATAAGACAAATAAAATAATATATAAAGAATATATTTTAATAAATAGTTACCCGTGCCTGAGCCAGTCGGATGAGTCCAAGAAGTGTCCTTGTCGTGGTATAGTTGTATCCTTCTTTAGCCATGTCAGATTGCTCCTTCCTTTTTTAGACATAACGTTTTGTGAGTTACGCATATAGCTGTTGGTTTATGATTGGCTGGTATTTCTTAGCCACAGCAATATAATCTCTCAAGAAATCAGAGCCATATCCACTGTTCTCTGCTTTTTCCGGCGCTTTACAACTTCGATGGACGGCCCCAATATGCCTGGCGAGTGAAAGGTCATCGGCTTTGTTGTGTTTGTCGAGGAGAATGAATACCAGGTCGAAACGGGACAGCAGAGCAGCAGGCATGTTGATATTCTTGTGTGGAGTCTCTTTGGGATTGTATCTCCCATACAGCGGATTCGCAGCTGCAAGTATAGCTGTCCTGGCATTCAAACTTGTGGTGATGCCCGCTTTGGCGATGGACACAGTCTGCTGCTCCATTACTTCGTGGATTGCCGTACGATCGAATTCATCCATCTTGTCGAACTCATCAATGCAACAGACTCCAAGATCAGCAAGCACCAACGCTCCAGCCTCAAGCGAAACTTCATTTGTGACTGGATCTCTGACGACAGCAGCGGTGAGTCCCACACCAGAGCTCCCTTTGCCTGTCGTGTAGATGCCTCGGGGAGCCACCCTAGAGATGTGCTTGAGCAGCTGAGACTTGGCAATACCTGGGTCTCCGATGAGCGCCACATTGATTTATCCTCTGATCTTGAGATAGTCGTGCGTAGTTTTTGTTATTCCCCCGACCATTAGCAGCAAGAGTGCCTTCTTGACGCTTTCTAATCCGTAGATTTCCGGTGCAATAGACCTAGCTAGACGGGAAAATACTTGATCATTGGTAGAATTGCTTTGGGTCCTTTTTATTAACTCGATGGTCTCTTGGGTTAGACTCATATCCACATATTTCTTCTTCTCTCGGGTAATTTTAAGAGCTTCGATATAGGCATCGAAAACGATCTGACCACGATTTTTAATTCCTTCTTTTTGAATTGGGAGGAGAATGCCTTGTAATTCTATTATATCTCCAGGAGATGCCTTTTTGACCATCTCTCCAAAGGTGTACACAAGGAAAGTTCGCGGAATATTACCATCTACCAGCTGCTCAGAAGTCTCCTGAATCTTGAGCTCCTGGAAGTCGATAAACCTGGACGAGGTCGAGAGGAAGGTGAGTTTTCCGTGGCTCTTGTTCTAGCGACATCTTTTGCTGGTGCATTCCAACATGGGCTTGTAGGACTTTGACCGAATAACTTGGTAGTTTTCACATCCACAAGAACTGCAAGAGTACGATGCCATCGTCAATAGAGGCTTGACTTCGGAAGTCCGAACTACAATAGCTTTGCAGGTCACTAAGGATCCTATTAACTACGATCTCAAATTTCTGATGCAAAGAACATTGTTTTTAGATTTGGGGCCTCGGACAATTGATACGGAACTAGAAAAACATCATGAATAAAAAAAACATATATCATCTATCTATTAATTATTTTTACAATTTTTTAGTGGCAGCAATGGGCAAAGCTTAACTTTCGTCATACTGTCTCCCGTCAGAATCATTTACATTTCCCAATCGCTGGTTGTTCAAGATATTTTAATATCTATTTTTTAATTACTATATACATACAAAACATATATAAAAAATTGTAAAGAGAAAACGATCAATAAAAAAACAATGATTTAGATTGTTTTATTTTCTATATATAGTTTTGTTAGATAAAAATTACGTCTTCTGATTGGATGGAGATGTTTCGAGGTGGTAGAATTTCGCTGATTGCCTATTCGAAAATGCGAAGATACGACTTCGTGTTTGTGGAAATGGAGTTCAAGATTGCTTTTTCATCTTCTTTCCCAAAAAAGTCATAAAGATCTTCGATTAATATCTCGATCTGCCTTGTTTCTCCGTTGGCAATTCGTTGCTAATAAAGTCATAGAATTTGTGAAATTTAAGAGAAGTCGTAATGATTAAAGAGATATATGTATTTGTGTTTTACCAACTCAATCTGATATTTCTTTTTGCCGAAGTGTTGGTATGCCTGAGAATGGTTCTCACTAAGTGAATAATCCTCGAATTGAATAAGAAATTCTTTGACTTTATCCTTAGATACCTTATATTAATTCTCCAGTTCGTGATTCTTCTTCTTGAATGCTTGCAACATTATTTTTTGAGAGTGAGTGTGATTTGAAATTTTAAGTTCAAATTAGCAAATAAATTATATAGAGGTGTGAATTTATTAAAAATGTAATAAGGAGGTATTTTAAAATATTTGAATTATTGTCAAATTATATTTTATTATCTATTTATAATTTTGTTAGTCTTGAATTTGAATATTTCGCCTGAGTATTTGTATTTATCTAGATAGATAAAAATGGAGGTAAAATTATATTTTACTAGTATATTAAATAGATTATTTGAAAATGTATTATTTTAAGAAAATACAATCTTAATAGACACCCAACTCACTTCATTATTTTTTACATTCCACATAAAAACGCCATATGATGTTTATTGATTAGATTTAGGATTATATTTTATTTGTATTTTTAAAAAAGATAATATTTTTGTATTCTTCATTGATTCATTCTCAATATTTGGGATCAAACTAAATAGTTTGCGAACATGAATGAATAATTCGGAAGGGTTTTGAGGTACTTCTATGCTTCACTCTCCTCATTCACCTGAGCATCTTCAAATTCATCTTATTCTTCTTGGACTTGTTGGGATGTTTCTGGTAGGCTTTATAATGTGATAGGCTTTGTTGATTCGGCGCTTTGATCAACAGGCTCAATATCAGCAACAACTTGTTTAACTTATTGAACTTGTTCAACTTATTTAACTTGTTAAATTTGAGGGATTTCTTGACTTGGTTGGATTTCTACCTCAGGTTTATCATTCTCAGATTCTGGCGGAGTTGGAATGTTTTCTTTCGTTTGTTAAGAATCAATTGGTTTTATATCTGGCTCTTCAGACTTTGCTTCAGTTTCTTCGAATTGCTGAGTCTCTTGGCTTTGTTGTTCTTAAGTCACAGGTTTTTCCGGTTCAGTCACTTCTGCTTGAGTGTTTTCTGGTTCATCTGCCAATGATATTGGTAAAGATGGTTAAGGTATAATTTCTACTTGTTTTTCAGGTAATTAACCTTATTTTTATTATAATTATGGGGTTTCTTGTTTGACCAGATCTTCCTCATTATCTTTCTGTTAGTTAACAAGAGCTATTGGAGGATCTTACTAAGTTGCTTCTTTTGCCTGGCAAAGAACCTGATCAGATGCTTATGAAGTTTCCTGTGCTTGATCTTCTGTGACTGGAATATCGTGTCCTTTATCTACTTATTACTTGTTTTCTTCAACAACATCATTTTATTAGACTTTCGGCTCTTCAACAGTTTTCTGTTGTTAAGTGGTGGTTCCCTCACTTTCTGTAGGTGGTTCGATCTCAATAATCTCAGCCATCGTATATAGATATATATGTATATATATATTTTTAAATATTTTGTTAATGTAAGATATTTCTCGAATATACGCTATAATATAAAAAAATACCATTTTTTTACCTCAAATATATTTACCTTAGTAATTATGGCTCGTGTAATTATTTAATATGACAAATACTTACAAAATAATACATTGATCTTAAATTTTGACTTAATAAAAAAATACTAGACTCATCAATTAATATCTTGAGCCACAAAGGATGCCTGCTGAATTCCACACTTTCCAGGACCATCCAATTTATCTCTTAATAACAGCATGTATCCTGCTCTTCCCCAGTTAGCACCTAAAGAATTCTTCAAGTTCCAATAATCTTTACCATCTTGGTTTCCGTAGCCCACAACCAACATCTAAAAATATAATAAATAGAAAAACATTGATACATAAATCAAGATATTAATTAGATAAAAAAAAATAGTAGGTAATAATAATGTGTAAAATATCCGTATTTTTACTCCTCGATTGAGATCCGTGCCACATGCTCCGCTATATACTCCATCATTATAAAATCTGAAGTTGCTGGCATCGATACCGACTGCGACGGGACCTGATGCTACAGCTTGTTTTAACTTAGTATAGTTGTTGATTCCCACCTCAGCACAATTTCTGATGCCAGTTGATTTCATGCTGGCTTTGTAAAGACACTTTCCTGCCTTTTGGACATAAGGATATGCTTCTGCAGTAGTAATACCTTCGTCAATCACGTACCAGAATGCCTGATCCATGAACCCACCATAACAACCTTAATTTCCGTAGTTTGACGAGCAGTCAATCAGTTGCTGGTCCGACAGTTTAGTGATTCTGCCTTTAGTGAGAGCATATAATCCTTCCAAAGCACCAGTCGCAGCAATAGCCCAGTTCGACCCACAAGTTCCTTCGTCAAGGACATCTGTTGTTGCTCTTTTCGACCAGTCCACTGTGTCGGGTGGGTTCGGGACGTCTGGGATGTGGCCGTGGCAGACCGACGTGATGCCGTCAGCCGACACAGTACTTCGCTTCAAAGATGTTAGGTGCATGGCATTGAACTCCTGATCAGTAAGATCCGCGAATTGGTTAATAGCCATGGAATACGAATGAATGCCTTTGCGAAACTCAGCATTATGTCGTTAAATCATTTTGTAGTTGAAAGCAAAGATTGCCAGTCGATAGCTCCTCTCGAAATCTGAGTAGTATCTGTTGTATCTCAGTGCCCACTCATCAAAGATAATGGTAGCGTCTGGACTCTGGAGATAATTGAAAGACACAAGAAGTCCGAAGAGCCCAATTGCAAGTGGTAAGAATATTAACTTTTTGTTTATACTCATTTGTTTATATTTTGGATATTACAGATATCGATATAAATGGCAAATAATAATAATAATACTAATATGGTTAGATTTATGATAAAATATAAATTATATATAATTTAGTGGATATTTATACAATTTATCAGAGTAATTAGTAATTGACAGTTCGAGCCAAGTTATATTAGGCCGTCTCATATATTATTTTTAGTAAAATTAATACCAATAGGACAGGTTTTTTGATTTATATCGGATTATTTGTAGATTTGCATTTTGTGAATGATGGCGTTGGAAAATACAATACCTGGTTCTGTCCAGCTTCTCATACATTCCATCTTGCTCGTCTGTTGATTAAATTACTATTTCATAATTTGTCGCCTTTTAATCTACACGTATATTTATAATTTCCCTAGTTCTCGATGTAGATTATTTTGAATCCATATATATTCAGATTTTAGATATACTAAGTTTAAATTTATAAAACCGAACAACCCCCTTAATTCTTTTAAAAATTTAAAAGATAATTTTCAAGAAACAATATAGCGATATGAACTTAAAATTTGATAAAAAATAGTTTCTGACTAAATTTAATCATTTCTTCGAATATATAAATTTCATAAAAAACATCTAGAGATAGATTATTTAAAAATTATAAATATACATATATTCTCTATCTTTAAATTTTGGCAAAAAAACAAATGAAATAGAAATATTAGATATCCCATCAATTCGGGAATTTATCAATTTCAGTTTTTTAAACGCTAGTTATTTTTTAAAAACGAGTAAAATCCTGATATTTCTTAGAAACAAATATGAAATATATACACATGTCTATGTATTATTATTTCTCATTTATATCGAATGCTATTTAAAAACATTTGCCGATTTCATCAATATTATATATTATTTATTTATTTTTTATTGTATTTTATTTTTTTTATTTGAACTCCAATAATTTGCCAAAACCATAAATAATTATTTATTACTTTTAAAAAAATATCTACATTGTATCCTATGGAAAACAACTATGACTTCTTCGCGAACCAGGCACACCTCAAACGCAAAATCATCCTCATACAAGACCATGCCAAATAACTCAATAAAAGCCACCCAGATGCCACTGACTTTAACAACTACTCACCCTCCAGCCAACTCACCACTCACAAATCTATCTCCAAGCCTTTTCTCACCCATCCCATCAGCTCGACCCCCGATTCGAGAAATCATCCTTTATATTTATCTCAATCTTCCATTTTCCCATGTTCAACCTCCCCCCACGAACAAATGCCGATCGAGCTCCCCCACCCTCCCAGTCAAGCGCCACGAAACTACTGCTAAATTTTCCCAAGCCAGCTCGAGTTGATGGTCAGGAGCATCGTGGAGTTGGGCGACGAGTTGTCACACCTGAACAACCGAATGTATCACTTTGAAACAAGGTTATTGAATCTAGAAGAAAGGCAGACGAGTCTCTCCTAAAAGTAGGATAGAAATTTGAAGAAACTGAGAAGAAGATCAGAATAAATTATCAAGGATTACTTCGTAAATTTAAAAATTCTACATCTATATATATATACATAACAATATTATCTAGATTAATGGTTTTTTATTAGTATGATATATAGAAATAATAATATATTTGTTTAATTCTTAAACCTTAACTAATTTTAATTTTCAATCTTAGTGTTCAATTTGCAAAAAAGGATACGGTTCCGATGTATCTCTCAAGCTGCATCTCAAAATCAAGCACCCTTTCCTGAAAACCGAATCCCAGAAGTCGCAGGAAGATGCTGCCAACAGTAGCCTCAATGACGAAGTGAGCAACAAAGGAAGCAAGAGCAGAGACGAATTCGAACATCTTTCCGAAATCATGCCCATAATATAAAATAAGCTCTCTCAATGAAATACTATTTGTTTTTTTTTATTTCTTCGGTCCCTTTTTATCTAAAATATTTTTGTTGTCTTTTTAAAAGTCAAGAGCATCAAATTAATAATATATTTTATGCCTACTTTTCATACATAATATATTCTGAGTAGTTTTGTATTGATTGCTTTTTTATAATTGGTGCTACTCTAGAGAAATATTTAAAAATAATAAAGGAAGCGACGCAACATCGTCCTTGTCTTTGGGTATTTCAAAGAAAAATGCTAACAAAATGCCAAAAAACATACAAATTATGATAGATTAGCAATCGATACCCTAAAAATATATTATTTGACTTTATCAAGAAAACAAATAAGAAAGTATTCTGATATAAACATATTTTTAAAACATATTTAACCTCAGTTGCTCTAAAACATACGCAAGCAAATCAAAAAATACAATAAATAATGGAAGGCTTAAGCTAATAACAAATTGCACAATTTAAGGAAGCCTTTGCACTATTCGACAAAGATAGTGACAATTGTGTCTCGACAAGCGTAATACAGCCACCAAAACCTAGCATCCTGCATCTATGTTTATATCTAAAAATTATTTTAATTGTATACATCTCTCATAGGAATTACCTCTCATCATCAGATCACTTGGACAGACCCCGACCGAAAAGGAACTTCAGGATTGGGTCAAGGAAATTGATCCTACTTCCACTTCGAAAGTCGACTTCCCTGAATTTCTGTCGCTAATGGCTCGGTAAAATACTATTAAAATTTTTTTATATATTTTTTATCTAAACTGCATTTTATATTTTGAAAGCACAGAAAGTATAAATAACCCGACACCGAAGACGAGCTGATCGAGGCAATGAAATCGATTTTCAACTTGAGCGACAGCCCTAACGTTAATCTGAAAGTGTTTAAGAATACGATGACAAATCTGGGATAAAAATTAACTGAGGAAGAGATCGAGTAGTTGTTCAGAGAGACGGACCTCGCCAAAGAAGATAATTTTAGCATAGAATAGTTTGTGAAGATTATCCTTTCAAAGTGATATTTATTAAGCATAGTTTTATATAATAAAATGATGTGGAGATATTTTTTGAAACTATCAGATTTTTTATAGAGATTGAAAGTCTTCTTTTAATAATTTATGTTAACTTACTTATAAAATTAGTAAAAATATATTTAAGACAATAATTAAAAAGTAGGAAAGAGGAATTGAGAAAAATCAAGCAAACAATCAAGTAAATGAATGGGATGAATCAATCGCAATTCTCCTCTTAATATTTTTATTTAATAATTGAGGATTTAAATAAATAATGAATTCAGATTTGATTCAATATCCGACACCTTTCGCACCTCACCAGGCTGTGAGAATGAGGAGTTTTGAAGATCCGCTCGTGGCATCTCCCACACCGAAATATTTATAGCTTGGGCAGGCATTTACTCAGTTTCATGCAATGGCAACATATGTATTTGCGGGCCACGCTGGGGATCATTTGCTCTTTGCAACAGTTCCAACATTTAGATATTCTGTAGAATCATATAGATATATATATGCTCACATGAACAATTTATGCTAATGAATATATTTTATGGTAGATAGATATAAACTAATAGAGTGGAATAGTTGGCTACGTCTATGCGAGATAGCAATTGCGTGCATGGGGACGATTCAATTATTGTAGGAGTTCGTACTCCACTGAGCAGTCTTATTTTGGATTCCTGATCGACATTATTTACTCAAACAAAATATTAAAAGTTAATATCTTTAGTAATTTCCTATTGTATTTTTTAAAAGCAATTAACTTATGTAAAAATAACCACTACAAAAGAGATGTACTATACCGTATATACTCGAGCTATAACATGTTATTTTAAATGACTATTTATTAATTAGTCTGGCTATAAAGTCGGAAACTATGACACCATTTGATAAAATCTGAAGTCAAACTATCATGTAAAAATATATTTAGTTTTCATAAAAAAACGTTGCCATTAGATACTCAAATCTTAACTATTTACAGAACTGTTTTATATTAATTATTTTCTATCAATTAAACAATAAATTAAAACTTCAAATCTTTTTAAACCATTTAAAAAAAAGTTATATTAATGGGGTGTAATGCTTCCTCGGAGGAAAATCAGACAATTGTTCCCGTCAGTCATCCTGTGGCATCTTCCTCGGATCAGGCCAACAACAACAAAAACACGGAAATCTCGAAAACAGTAAAGGAACAACCATCAACTTCCCAATCGAAGGCAGACGGCCTCAGAGAAATGAAGAAGCTTGAATTTAACAAGTAATCAGAAAAGCTCCTCACGGGAAAATACTCTACCGAAAAAACTAACGGAAAGGACATTCCAGATATCAAGTCGGAGGACTGTTTCGAGAATTTCGGCATTGTTTCTCTATGGTACTCCAACTTCTGCTACACGGATGGATCTTATAATAACAACAATTATCAGGTCGAAAAGGGTAAGTTTGCTGAGTAAATATCCTTTAAGGTGTACCCACCGAAAAATAAATTTGTTAAGTTTCTGGCCTCACATCACTGCATCGCTTTCAAGATTGACTCGAAGGTAACCCACAATGTTTATAAATTCGAAGACAATTGCTTGGAGATCGTTGCGGAGATTGACCAAAACGCTATAAAAACAGATGGATCCTTTACACTGGTTCCAACTGTTAAGATCTCGGAGCTTGTCAAACCAACTGTTTACCTGGCGGTGCCTGCTACAAATAAGATAACTTCATTTTACTCCTTAAGTGGACAAGCAGAAGGTGCCACTATCTATAAAGATACCAAAATCAAAGTCGAGCTGGTGAAATTCACGACGAGTTTCGAGCCTCCGACTCCTGAAGATTTCCCTCATAGCCCAAACTCTCACCAAAACTGCTACAATTGCAATAGAGACTTCTTCCGGATTGCTGCGCAAAACAAGGAGCTGCTCCTATGGAATTCTCTGGGGGGAAAAAATAATATGCTTTTAACTAAAATAAATATTAAAACATACTAAGTCAATACGATTGAACTCTAGTCTTTCCCTGGATACTCTCTAGCTGCTGCATGCGGTGACGATTCCTTCATTTATTACGCCGTCGTGGAATCCGGTCCCAGCCCAGACAAAAAAGGAACTCGGCAGATGCACCTTATCAAAATTGACCACAACGGAAAAAAACTCAAACAATAGAAGATGCCCACAGACAAGGATAACCTTAATGTACACACTTTTGATACCTGCAATATGACGCTTAACAATAAACAGCAAATAGGCATCATGCTTTCTCGGAAGATGACAGTGTCGGGGGATGGTCTCAACCACCAGGGAGGATACGCTGCTATGTTCAGTGCCGTGACTCTCCAGCTCATTAAGTCATTCGGACAGACCTCAGGGCACTCCTTTGCCAACAGTTTGACTGTCAGAGAGAGCGATTCTAAATTTGTGGGTATGGATCTCGGTGACAACTATCCTAGGGGAGTGAATCATTGGTCGTTTGACGATCTCAATTTCAAGAGCCAGGTGGTGTATG
>JAHDVE020001976.1:0-13137 GCA_022606495.2 Halesus radiatus | reverse complement strand
TATGGTCCCAAAAATTGCCAATCATTTGGCCTAGTATGTGCTCAGAGAAGAAGAAAAAAGGAAAGAAAACAAAGAAGTAGGAGAGCAAGGCACGATGGAGGTGGAAGCAAGTCCACGAGAAACTAATCAAGTAGCAATAAGTAATAAAATGGAGGTTGAAGTAGAGGGAGGAGATAATAGGAGAATTAGAGAAGTCAACTTTGATGAGGGAGATGCCCAATCCTTGTACTTCGAGATTGAGAAATATTCAGTGTCTTTATTCTAATGGCCTTGCAAATCTTTCTCCTCGTTTGAAGCTGTGAACCTCATTCCAAGTCTTAATTTCTAATGCCCCATTGAATTTGAGCTGGCCCAGTTCCAAATAACTATGCAACAACACCAAAGCAACTCTGTTGAGCAACAGGAAGGAAACCAGGATGAACCAAACCAAACCAATAAGGGTCCAAGAATACTAATGGAAGAAATTGAAGAAGAAGAAGAAGGATAGGCTGACCGAGGAGTACTATACTTTCCCAAGGTGGAAGGAGTTTATGACAACTATCGCAAACCTGTAGCAAAGTTCCAGGAAGACTCGACCCCGATCGCTGCGGTTGCGAGTCAGCCCCCAGCCAAATTCGAGATAGATAAACCATCAAACAAGAAAAGAAAGGAATAAAACTACCAAGAGAGAATTCGAAAGAATAACAAAAACATGTACAGCTATTTAGACGACGAACGTTGAAAATGAGAGTCACTAGGTAAAAAAAAAATATTTTTTAAATGTTTATATATATTTTTTGTATAAGATAAAATTACAGATAATTATTTATTTCTTGGGGGCTGATGGGATGGGTTAATTCTTTCTTTCTTTTTTTTAAAGTTGATAATTATTAATAATATTTGTGAGGTTCTATTTTATCTATTGGTGACTTCATAATTAAATTAATGTCTATAATTAAGGGTTTGTTATTTTTTTAAAATATATCTATATATGTATACATCATATTGTTTGCAAAAACTCATTATTATTTTCATCTTAACCTTGGATATTTTTAATATTAATTTTTAACACTTTTTTCATTGCAGAAGGTTGTTGTTTATTTGTTATCAGTTCATGCCTTGGAGTAAACTTGTCAAAGACTTATTCCTTGTCAATGTAGTTGAAACTCGACTCATCAGAATCATAAATCACTATAAATGGGAAAAATACATTATATAATATTTCATATGAATATTTTTTAAAAAAAAATGGGTTATATATATATTTTTTTAAACTTTATAATATTATTATTTTAATTACCTGAGTTATCAGCATAACAGTTCACATCTTACTTCACTTCCATCGTCTACTTTCTCCACTTTATCTTGTCGCTTCTTGACTCTATCCGATTTGATGTTTTCGTATTATACGGACTGTGTTGAGCATGCAACTTCAGTTCATCTATGTCGATACCCTCGTCTTTGAGGATCCCTAAAAGCTACTGATATTATTGTTGACCTTTCCAGACCTTTCTCACTTGTTTCTCAAGTCTGCACACATATTCGAAGACAGCCGATTCGTTTTAATCCGTAGCCACACATCTGTCCACCTTTGTTTTATTCTTCCCACAATTGTTTCTGTCCTCATTGATATTCTTTGTGAGTACATTAACTTGCAGCTTCATTTCCGCTAGTTCCTATAGAAGTTTTTCGAGTTTTGCTGACTCTATTTTGGATTTGCTTTCGAAAATATTCTTCATCTTCAAACACTCAATTAGCTCGATTCGGAGGCTTTCCCGTTCGATCTCGAGTGTTCGATATTGTATCTTGTCTTTCCTGAAGAATGCTTCGAACAGCTTATTGAGAATAATGCTAAAGTAGCCCATTTCTTGAACTTTGATGATGTCGATGGCGATACCCAACTCGTGCAAAAACTTAGACTCGTCGGATATTCCTCCTATGCTTTCGATGACCTTCCTGATGGTGTTGAACTACCCCAGATATAAGTGAGACTCAGTCTGGTTCCGTAAATGCAGATTTTGGCTTTTGTTGGTATAGTTATTTTTAGCAATCGATAGCTTTGTCCCCGAGCTTTGGTTCAGCGATAGTATTCGTTTTCTATGATCTTCTTTGATGAGCTTGATCGAAGAGGAGGGTGCGAGGAGTTTTTTACTATCGCTACTTTAGAGTTTAATGTTTTGTGACTACTAACAAGGAGATTGGCCTCTGCTCTATTTTTGAATGCAGAATGTGAAATTAGGCCCAGTTCGTTCGAAACTATTTCTACTTACACTTCGCTATTTACTGCCAGTCACTTTTAGATTCTATTTGTTAGTATCATTCCAACGATCTTTCGAACGCGACTTTCTGGGAATGGTGAGTTGATTTGACTGGGTGGAAAGGAGCTCTAAGTGGGGATTACGGGTATTCTATTTTTTGGAGTTTTTACGAGGTGAAGCTTCTGAATAGAGTTCTATGGGATTGCTGGTATTTTGTTTATAATTATTGGTAATGATGAGAGGTCTGTTGTTCTTCGCAGGCTTCTTCAAAGCAGACGATGATGATGAGGATAAATTATTTTGAAATCTAGTGGGTTTGGGATCGGAAGAGTTCATATTTGTTTTATAGGAAATTTTTTGTCTAATCTACAATTCTAAAAATAGAATAATAAAAAGCCAATTCTAGTAATAATACAAATCGAGGGTGAAATAATAATAATAATGAATAAAAGTATCAATATTTTGGAAATCTAATTAATTTTCATTCCTCCTCCATCATACCCTCGACCTTCACAAATGTCTCCTCGAACTTGTCTGCGTTGTTACGCTTCTTCAAAAACTTGTTCCGACTGATGAACCTCTAGTACCATCCTTTGCTGGCCTTGAATTCTGGATCTTTAGCTAATGCTCTTGCTTTCTTTTGTATCTCTGCTCGGGAAGGTTTCCACCCAAAATGTTTGCTGCGCTCCTGGACCCACTCAATCAACTCTTTTTCCATCTCAGGGTTGCTCACCTTTCTTCCAGCCCCGGACTTTCTTTCGCAGCACTTTCTCCACCTACAGATATTGTTGATGGAGATATGAAACTTCGTGGCGACTGCGGTAATGCTTGTACGATAGGACATCATCACCAAAAGCTATTTTTAGTGTTTGGAGAGCATGCGATATTTGGTAGTTGGGGCTGCCTTCTTCAGATGAATTGTCCTGTTTAATTCAGCTTCGATCACCGTCGTCATAACTTCTGGGAGCGTTCCAATTATTTCCATTTCTTCTTCTTCTTCTTCCCCAACCCCTGCTTATTGTTTCACTGTTCCGAATTTATCATCTGGATGCCCCATCACCATACCACTATCGCTCATATAAATGGACGACTAAATATCCATGTCCTCTTTTGACTATTCATCTTCTGAAACTTGTTGGCCATCTCTTTCCCTTTGTTTGTTCTCAGTTCCAAGTTCTCCTTCTACTTTTATGGGGTCCTCAAGATCGAGCATATTGTTATTCTCGTCTTCGATCACAAATTTCTGGGGTTTGACTCCTAGCATCTAAGTTTCTTAGTCGATCATATCTGGAATGGCGGAGATCTGATTGCTCAACTCTGCAGACCCATATCTTTTCTCTCCGAAGATCTCGAGTTCACAATTGAGGAGATCAGACAGTTCAACAGGGAGAGGGTGTAGTTCTTGAACTTGAAAGTTATTCGAGTTGTTGTTTTCATTGCCTGGAAAAGTTCGGGTGGATGATGAGAAGGGTTATTTTTGTAGATTGGATTCAATTTTGATGGGATAGACTGAAGCCATGTTCTTGATATTATGTCTTTTCATAAATCTCACCTCCCACACTCTATTAAATGAGCCTACTCTTCCAGTTAGTTGTTCAGCCAACGATATCAATGACGGATAGGACTGGTTATTCCTATTCCAATGTGTGTCGATCAATTTGAGAAGTCCCAATTATTCGAATTCGCTGAGCTTTCTTCGATGACTATTCATATTGAACTTGCTTCGGAGCTCATAGACATTAGTTTTTTTATCTGATCTATTCGATAAAAAGGGTTCGTAGTTGCTTTAGTGATCTTCTGACTCATCTTAGTCAGAAAGATCCCCAGAAAAAATAGGGTATTTCGTAGTTTGATTCAAATTGCCTTAATTCCCCATCGAACGATGATGCAATGGGAGTACTTCGCAGTTCATTGCTTCTGAACGAGGGCATTCGTGCTCAGCCTTGATCGAGTCTACATTTTATTTGAATAGAAGAGAAGATTGAAGTAATATAAATTTTTTATGCCAAAACATATAAATTCGGTATCAAAATATTGTGAATAAAAAAATGAGATACTTAATCTGGATTGATTCGATTCGGCAAGCGCCTCAAACATATAATTCCTTGGCTGAATTAAACTGGGTTCCTGAGGTCTATGATTTATTTCGGATGAATGGGTATTCTTTGATTTGGATATCTTGCGGATCCTTCTTGAATTCGGCTTCATTGGGGAGATCGTAATTAGTCAATGTAGTAAAAAACTAAGTTAAATATTTATGGGAATAGCAACACAAGCCGAATCCTTTTAATTTGGTAGATTGGTGCCATTTTCAGGGTCCCTCGAGTTTATAAAATCCAAATTAATATGGGATTGGTAATATAATAAAAAAATAAAAAATAAAAACTTAAATATTTAATAAAGATATCTTAAATTAAATAATGTTTTTTAAATTTAGCAAAGTAAAGGCTCTAATAATTTAAAATCAATTCACAAGAAGATATATATTATATATACTTAATTGTTTCATAATCAATATTTAGAGAGAGTGTTCCATTGTTTAACCAAATAATGATAAAAAACACTCATAACCCATAACTTTTAAATGATAATTAAAAAAAATACTTTCTGGATAAGGTTTACAAATAATATGTGAATCATCTGTAGAACTTGTTCTCTTTTGTACATATTCTTTTTTTAAATACTTATTTGCAATATCTATATATAGATAGATTTGCCATACAATTTATCAAATATGATAACATGTATTGGACACCGTTGTCGCTAAAACTAGCCATGATTTCTAAATCAATAGTAATTAAATGTAATATTGTTTGATAAAAAGTATATGTGGACTCTCAGGCGTTAATCAAACAATAACCGAACCGAAAATTTAAATTAAATTAGCGTAAATGCAACTATATAAATAATAATAATAATTCTTAGTAAATAGTAGAGCTCAAATGAGTAGATTTAGCCATTTTTAGTTTCCTAAATAGCGAGTCGGAAATATTTATATATTTGATATTAGATAAACATATATTTGTTCACCTATATGATGTTTTTACTTTCAATAAAATATGGCGCTATTATTAAGGCGCCTCTCATTAGCGCCATATCTTTTTTGCGCATTTTCTATGAGCAACATAAAAAAATAATGATTATATGATTTATTGTTGTATTTTTATCATTATAGTCTATAAACAACAAAAAAACAATTAGTTATATATTTACACATTTAAAATAATTATATATAAGTATATTATACTAAGATGGACTCTTTGAAAACTTAGATCTACAGTGCTCTCGCAGTGCACATCGCCCAACATACAGCATCTCCAAACAGTGTTGAAGCATTCTTGAAAGACTTCACCCCGAAGTCTTAAGTATCCCCCATCCGTTTGCACCAACTCACATTTGAGCAGCTCAAGCAACACCATGGTAAAGCAGTCACATTTAGACTCATGGTCCAGGACATTATGGAGCCGGAGTATTACATGTCGGCAGCAGTTTCCAAGAACCCGCAAGCTACCACCCTGTCCTCCGACATCATTATTAACAAGTACTGGAACAACCTTGTCGATGCTGGACTCGCCTCCGATTAGGGTTACGAGCATGTGATATCGGAAAGGGAGTCGTACCACTGCACCCCTGTCAAAGGTGAGACCTCCTGGATGAAATCGTTGTCAGGCGACAAAAACTAGATCAAGTCAGCCGTGTTGAGGGTATACACCAAAACCAATCTTAAACTTGGATCAATTATCTATGGAGTGGGAATTGTGGACTTCGAGGGCAGTCCCCACAACGAGGACCCCTCCCTTAATAAACCTTAAATAGATTTTCAAGAAATCCCCGACCCCAACGCATATTACAGCTCGGCCAAAATCCCCAAAATCAACTTGTTGCGATTATTAACTGAGGAATAAGTCAGAGTTGCTCAACTCGATGTCAAGAAAGCCTTTCTCGAGGAGAAGATCCCAAATTTCGAATAAATTAGAAGCGAACTTATAACTCTGTTCCGGAAATTTAGTTCTGAAAGATATAGCGAAATGCTCCTCTATTCTCTGATCGGCACTGGGACTTACAGAATGTTTCTCTCTGGCGAAAACATGTCCCCACTACTCGAGCTGCTCCTCCCATATTTTATCGAAGTGAGAGTTATGCTTCCCCTCAAATCTAACATCTTCCCACACAAGCAGGAGTATATTAGTGAATGCTAACTTCAGGTTTCCTCGTCAGAACACACTTACATCTTGGTCGATTTTACCCATGTCGGCGAAGGAAAAGTTAATAATCATGAAATCGAAATGTTCTCGTGTCTCAAAAGACTCATTGATGACAACGAACTGATCTATCGCTGGGAGATCGGAGAGTCGTCCTTCAAAGTACAGTGTGCAGGGATCATCGCCAGAGGAGCAGGCATTGTGAGTCCCTCTTATCTGATCAAAGACCATCAAATTGATTTGGGGAAGTTAATGTAAGTTGTGCATGGATTGACAGAAGAACAGTTAAATCGATATCGAGCCTATTTGATTCAGTGCCGAGAGAGAATTTCTGAGATTGATTTGGATGGAGATGACAAAAAAAGAATCGAATAAGATTTCGTGAAGGAACGACAGATTCCGGAATCTCCCTTGACTCCTGACATGTTTAATCAGAGATTGATTGTGAGCAAATTAAATGTGTGTTCGAGGGGCGAAGGATTTGTTGGGTTCGACCACTACCAGAGTTCTAAGACTCTTCTTCAGAAATGAATTATATTTTCCAAAATCTCATTTACCTTACATTATTTATTTTTTTACCTCTTTACGACTATTTTTTTTACTATTTAAATAAATAATAATCATAATAATTAAGAAAATTGTATTTCAAGCATACAAATAATAGTGGCATTAATTAATATTAATAATAATAAGGATTATAAAAAATTGCCTTCGCGCGGGATCGAACCACGGACCTTAAGATCTTCAGTCTTACGCTCTCCCAGCTGAGCTACAAAGGCATTTCATTATATTCATCTTTTATTTCCAACTTATTCTTTAATTGTAAATAACTTCATTTTTTGAAATAAGTGCTAATTATGAGTATGTATAAAAAATATTTATACTAATTAATCTACATAATTTATATATATAACAATTTCGGACAAAACATTAATTTATAGAATAAAAACGTAATATAATCCTTCTCTCTGTGTTTTTTTTAACTCATTTTTTTGAGTATTTGACGATCATAATTATTGAAAGAATCGCAATAATGGCGAGCAAAGCAAACATGCATCGACAGGCCATAGGACTTTTTTGGTGTTCCCTTGCCTATATACCAAATAATCATTCAAATATTAATGCATGCCATATAGTTTTTATTTATTTATATATTTTTTTACCCCGACGAGATGCTATTTGCCTTCTTTTACATGTTTAACAGTCTCAGTGATGTTCATATCGATCTGATCTAAAATACTGCCTTGGATAAGAACCAACCCACTTAACTCTCGATAAATGTCGTTGAGTTATTGGATGGACTGCACCATTTTGATAATCTCAATATTTCGTTATTGGAGCAACATGTCGTCCATTTTGGAATCTTCTTCGTAATATTACAAGTAGCCACCCTCCCCATCAAAGGATTCCAAAGCTCTGTTGGCCGACATCTCGAGAAAGCTTACTTTAGTGGAACTATCCAATTTCTTCCTGTATTCCAGATACTCCCGTTGCTGCTGCCTCATTTCTCTCGTCTTATCCTGAATCTCGATGCTAAGTGCGGTGCACATTTTGTTGCAGAGTTGTTGGTCGTTCGGGTTCGACTTCGGGGTAGATTAAATTTGTTTCAAGAATTTATTGCATTGTCGTATTTTCTAAACAAAATATATAAATTGATGAGCATCATATATGTTTAATAGTAAGATAAGTATAAATAAGGTGTTACAGATGTTGCGTCAGATGCTTTCTCGTAAATTGCCCGATCAATTTATGCTGATTCTTTTTATTTGATTGTGTTTAGTCTTTTGGCATTTAAGTTCACGATATCCTTTTCTATACGCACGAAAAATATATATCACAAAAAAGGATACATGTTTCATGTTATAAGTAATATTGGCTTATTCATTAATTTGTTTTTACTCAGTTCGCTAACTTATCTCACCATAATCTGACATTCCTCGAACTTGTCGACCCATTCAGGAGGCAGAGTACTCATCGTCGCCATTTCGACTAGCACAGAGTCTTTGTCGAGGAGGCTTCTCTCCATGGTGCTTGATTTATGTACGACGCTATTGGTCAGATCGGAAGAGTCATTATTAATCGTGGGTTTTGCAAACCTGCAATATATATATATGTATATGTGTATAATTTAATTGAAAGACGATAAAAACATAATCCATTAAAATGTAAATGTTATAAAAATGATCTTACCTGGATGTCGATGATTTTTTCCTTAAATGTTGTTTGATTTAAATCAAGTTGACTAACTTGTTTCGAATTATTCCTTTTTTCTGATTCTTGCCTATCATTTTCTTATTTACGATGATGCACTATATATATATATATATATATGTATTAATTATTTAATTATAAATAATTTAATAATTATTTTCATGTCAGAATATATATTAATCATTTGTTTAACTTCATAGTCTTTTTATATTGGCTATCTCTTATTATGCAAAAATTAAATGTGTAATGGTTTTATATAATAATTGAATTAATAAAAATAATATAAAAAAATATAAAAAAAATCTCCGCGACCGGGACTTGAACCCGGGTTTCCTGCGTGACAGGCAGGGATAATAGCCACTATACTATCGCGGATTAGTTAATACTCTGGCACTTAAATTAAACTAATAGATATGAGCATCCGCACTGCATTCAATGACTACTCTTTTTAATTAATATATTCACATGGATAAAAGAATATATCAACTAAAATACGAAGTTATTTTTTTAAAATCATTAATAGAGATACACATTGATACCCAATGTTTTATTTACAACAATATAACGAGAAATCATTGAAGTATTCTAGTATATTTAAAAAATATAAAGCTACAGATAATATCAATTTCCGTACTTAGTTGATTTAAATATGTTAGTAAAAGTGTTTGTATTATCGGGAACTGTTTTGTAACCTTGTTGTGCCTGTATAAACTGTGTATTCCCATTGGTATAGATGGGGTTTTACATTCTTTTATGGGTAATACAGTTCCCCTACGTCTTTATAGTATAATACTGAAATTGTGGCATTTGAACCTGCCCATCTTTTGAAATATCTTGATGCATAGGTCGGTAATGTTCATTTTTGTTCATGGTTTTATCAACTGTTATAGATTTGCTTGCGTTGCCCTTATTCATATTGTTATGGCTGTGAAAGTCTTCAACATTTGTTTGGAAAATGACTTACTTTTTATTGTAAGTAAATTTGATGGTTGGCTTTATCTGACAACTATAATTTGGGATAATAGTGAAATTCTAATTAGTTTTTCGAAATGACTGCTTCTCAAATCCTAGATCTGATATGGGTTTCACAAAGAAATTTGAATCGTTGCTATTCTTTACTATATTGTTTCGGTTATTGCTTAATGGACTTGTTATAGGACTAAAGTATGCCCAGGACGAGTCCCTTTTAAGAACGTCGCTGACAATTGGGATATTTGAAGCATCAGCTATGTAACTATTGGGAAGAGTTGACAATGTGCTATCTCTTATTAAATTCTTCCTGGCTACTGAATTCTGATTAATCACCTTTTCCAAGATTTGGTTAGCAGCTGCTTATTTGTGTTCTGAGAGTTTAACATAAGTGTGTAGAGCAGTTTGCATCTTTTGCTGGTTCAAAACGTCGATCGCTGCTGGACTGAGGATTTTGATAATGCTTTCGCTTGTTAGTCCATCAAACAAATCATTCACGATCTATAGGTTTTCTTTCTCGTTATTGTTACCAGAGCTAGTGTCTATTTATTATTAGTTAAGCTGAGGTGTAATGTCCTCCTCTTCCAATGACTCAGCCTATTTATAGCAATAGTTATTATTATTATTGATAAGATTTTCTTTGATTTCAGAATCAATAGATAGTAGCAGCTCGGTAGAGAGAGTACACCGTCGATGTCGACGTGCCTTCTCGGCACACGATTATTATACGACCGGATGGTGTTATGGAATCTAATTTGTCTATTCTTCTTGAAGAATTTCATCCTCCCCATCCATATCCCCATTGACTCGTCTTGAGTTTTACCTAGAGAATTTGCTAATCTTGACTGGCACCCCTTTGTTATGAGCAACATCAGCATTGTATCTACCAGCACCAGAGGATCGTTATGTTGAGTTATTGTTGTTATAGTCTCTATCTCCAAAGTTCATGCTTTCCAGTGACAAAGTCTCATGCAATTCCGAGTTCATTGTCTTGATGGACTGTCCCAAGTGAAGCCTGTTGCTGAGACTCTACAAATTTCTTTTGGTATCTATACCTTCAATTAAGGCTAAGTTAAAAGGAATTTTATCAATGACACAAGAGAAGCTTTTAGAGAGTTGGGAGCTAAGTTCACTCACGACACTCCTGGGATTAAATTGGAAATCTTTCAGATGTAAGCCATGACGACGTTTTCGAACTCTGCTTTCTTGGCTATAGTTACTATTGTTATTTTTTATACTATTATTATTATTAGTATTATTGTCGTTATAATTGGACTGGTTGCCGTTATTGCTTTATAAACTGTTGTTCTCCATATAGTTGTACTCAAACTGTATGGGCGTGGCTTCGGCAAAAGCAACTGTAGCTTTGTTCATGTTTTTGGTATGCTTTACATTTTCAGCAAACTCATTGAAAATCAATCCAGTATTTTCTTCTTCTTCAGAATCGATAGAGGCAGATCGAGGAGACGACCCTAGTGAAATTTCGAGGTCAGAGATCAAAGTAATTGTTTAAGGTTATAGTTTCTCAATAAATACCCAGTTTAAGCCTTTTTCATCCTCACTTTCTGATATAATCAACATATCCATAACAAGAAATTGTTAATGTCCGAAATAGTTAAAACTGATTCCAAAATATTTGCTCAAAGAATTTAACAGCTTGCTAACTTAGTATTTTTTACTTGAAAGCATATTTGCTTGAGGTTTCTGGCGAGATGTTTGATGATTTTTGCATATTAAATCATAGCACACGTTGGTAAGCACCAAGTCGATGCACGGAGTTGAGTTGATTAGATTGATCTGCTATTTCAATTTTCTTCCATCTTGAAACAGTCTTGTCAGGATGCTTGCGAGTGATTAGGTAGTTCCGATCGTATCAGGGTTTTCGCTGCCATTAAAATAAGAAGAGTAGTGTGAACTAGTACTTTCTTAAATGCATAGCTGTTAAAACTTGTGTCGAAATTCATAGATATTTTACTACCTTCCAGACAGAAGACAATTAAGAGTGGGAGTATTAATGTTATTAATATTGTTTCGAGCCGCAGAAGAAGAAGAAGAAGAAAAAGGAAGTTATTGCTAAATTAGGGAGAACTGACTCAGGAAAATATTATAGCAGAGGCGATATACCCAGTCTGGTCTATCTTTTGATATCTTTAACTTCCAGAGGTGCTCTTTATTATCATTTTTAGTTTTCTAGATGGGCAATCTTCGGGATGGCTAAGAGAGATGAGTTTACTACTAAATGAAGTGGATCAGAGTTTCACCAGCGCCAAGCATTGTGGGTAATGACTGGTTAAGTTTCAAGGGTATCGATTTCTTTTATTGATTATTGTCCGGTTTGGGATTGTCCGGTTTGGGATTGAGAGTTTTTAAGCTTTCCTACATTATAAATTATTGTTTTATATATTTTTCGTTAATTGGTTATCAAATATTATGGAATTATAAAAAAACAAATAATTAATTCTCTCGACAATTTTATATACAATTTTTCATTTATTATTATTTTATGCTTTTATCATTATAGAAAAATATTAAATTAGTAACTTATTACGTCGAAGATATATATATACATCTCTATAAATATTCTGCCTTTCTTTTTTTAAGAAAGGAAACCTAAGCAGATTACTATATACAAACATCAGTAAAAAATGTATATACAGACCTAATCAGTAAATAATAATAATAATGTCATAACTATTTTATTTTCATTCTAGGAAAAATCAGTCAGAAAAGAAATAGATACAGAAACATACAGAAACATACAGTTAATAATATTTATTGCCATGGGCTGTGCTCCAGTTCGACGAACTCGTTTTGCGACCCTCAAAAAAACGGGCTAAAAAAGCAATGAATAAGGTATTTTCCGGTAATCCAACTCCGGAATTATACCAATACGAAGCCAAATAATGCCTCGACGTTAAAGATAATCACATAATGCTAGTAATACTAGCAATTTTGAGGTTAAATACTCGGGAAATAAGAAAAATTTCAATAAAAATAATAGTATCGAATCTGACTCAATAGAAAATATAATAACGCCCGAGACTAGCCGATTCGAACCTATAATAATGCTCGGAAATGGAATAGGATCAAAGGCGGTTCCGAATTAAAATTTAACGCCTATTCAAATTTATTGTATGGATTTTGGGGTCTGATGAATCGGGTATTGATCTCATATATGAGAATGTTCAAAAACTATAAAAAAAAATGTATCTATTATGTTTATGTTCGTATCAAAAAAAGTTGATAAAAAAATACCGTATTTTTAGAGTATACAATCCCTTATTATAAAATAAAAAGGAAAAATAATAAATACAATAAATATTATCAAATATCAAATAACTCTAGTTTCATACAAAAATTTGAAGACAACCCAGTCGATTTGTCAAGCAGGTCCAAATGGATGTCAATTTTGATCGCCAACTACTCGACTTATTCTTACCCTAAATGGTGTTTGAACTCCCAAGTTCTGAATCTACAGAATTTAAAAAATATATAGTTTTTTTATCTCTTTAGTCAAG
>JAHDVE020001975.1:0-41596 GCA_022606495.2 Halesus radiatus | reverse complement strand
AGAAGATATTGAATCAAACAGGCAACATCCGTAATCAATGTGGCTTCGGATGAGGGCATTGTAAAGAAGTTTTAAAGAGGCTGGGTGTTAACCCCCCCACACTCCAGACAGAAATCTAAGGGGATTGATATGGCTTTCACATTTTGTGATAACATGATTTATATGCGAGTTTCAAGTAAGCTTGGAGTCCAAAAACATTCCCAGGAACTTAACTTCCTTAGAGGTAGGGATGACTTCCTCGCCAAATTTCTCCTGAATATCCGGGAGCTTTCGACGGTGAGTGAAGATGACAACTTTGCTTTTGGAAGGAGAAAATTCAAGGCCAATACTATTTAACCACGCCAAGAATTTTCTAAGAGCGTTGTTGATTGCTGATGCTGCGATGAAAAGATTGGAGGATATTTTGTAGAACATTAAGTCATCAGCATGTTGAAGTATGTCGCACATGAAATGAATAGATTTTTCCAGATCGAAAGTATAAATATTGTACTCTGAATATCTGTAGCTTGAACCCAAACTTGGATCTTTGTTACTCTTGCAAGTGGGAATGATATTTTGGATTTTCCAGTCTGGGGGAATGATACCAAAATCCAGAAATATATTGAAAAGAGAGAGAAAGTGGGAAATGGAATTGTCATCATTGTTTCTGATGAATATGTTCAGAATTTCATCCCTGCCAGGAGCAGAGTCGTTGAGGTTTTCCGTAGCTCTTTTTAACTCCTCTATGGAAAATGGTGCATCTAACCATGAAGACGAATTTGGGGTAAAAGATGGAATAGGTACTTCATCAAGATTAGGAACATAAGGGGGAGCTATTTTGCTAAGAAAGTCAGAAATCCAAATTGCTGAATTGTGAGATGACTTCGGCAGGGAAGGGGAAGATCTAAATCTGCGAATCATAGACCAAACCTACCCCGCAGGAGTGGCAGGGGATATGTTAGTACAGAAGTTACGCCAGCTGTTTTTTTTAAACGAAATGTACGTTTTGCCAGAGCTTGGGCATTCTTGGCTGTTAAGTAATTTTCCATTGTCATCTGTTGGCAGTATGTCTTATTGGCCGCTTTCCTTTCCTTCAACACTCGAAGGCATTCCTCATCCCACCAAGGGGGAAGGCGAGCTTTTGTGCCTACAGGAGATGATTTACATATAGCCTTTTCAGCGGATTTAAGAATGGACTGGAAGAGGGGTCTGAGGTAGTTCTCCAGGAAATTAGTGGAGAGATACATGGGTAACAAAGAGATATGTCCACCGCACTAGGTCTCTGTTATATCGATATTCAACATTTGGGTTATTGTCCGATCTCGATATATTCGATACAAGTATCATTTCAAGTATTCATCGTCATACGATATTGACAGATACAAGGTGCCTATCCATAACGGAATCGCTGTATAAGGCAAGTTCCAATTTGAAATGCGGTTCTGCCCGCCGCCATACTCTGAAATCAGCCGTGGGTACATTATATTATTTTTGATTGATACACTGAGAATTGACAGTTTAAAAGTAATTATGGGAATCTTTTAGAAAATTTGAGAAAACTAACAATCCCGTTTTCGGTCAAATCTATAATAATAATAATAAATGGATGATTTATACAGCGCCGTTTTTATATAAAATCACCTCTAGGGCACTCCTTTTAATTCCGAAAAAGGCACGTTTTCAATTCCTGACATTATACTTATATTTAATTGGAGTGTTTATAACACGAAAGTGAATGGTAGAAGAAGTCAGTGACACCCCGAGGATGACATGGCATGATCAAGTGAACCAAATACTTGAGTCGGATCATGTCAATAGTCAGAACAACAGAAGAATATGTATGAATGAGAATGGTAGAAGAAGTCAGTGACGCCCAAGGCTGACATGGCACCATTAAGTGAGCCAAATACTTGAGTCGGGTCATATCAAGAGTCAAGACTAAAAAAGAGCATGTATAAAAGAAAATGGTAGAAAAAATCGATGACGCCTGAGGAAGACATAGCCCGATCAAATTAACCAAATACATACTTAAGTTGGGCCACATCAAAAGTCAGAATAATTGAATAATTTGTGTTAGACGATATATGAATCTGAATTAAGCAAGGAGTGTGTGCCAAGACTGAGTTGTTTGGCGATCTATCCTCTCTGCATAATCCTGCAATGAAGTGGGTCGATATTACTTTGCGGTTGGGTGGTTTCTTGATAAAGAAAGATTTTGTAAGAGTTTGTTGATTAAAAACTTTATTTTCGTTGCAAAAATTATAAAGCACCACAGTATTATGCATGAACACAATATTTGAATACTTTATTTTAAAATGTCACTGAGGAAACGAGGATTAAAAAAAATGTTGAAAAAACCATATCGGAAAGCTCAGCCTTTATCGATCTGTATCCACGTGAGGGAAAACCTGATTTCGGGAACATAGTTCTTGATATTTAGTTTCGTATTTTATCGTCAAGAGGTCACAGAAGACCCAATGGTAGTGATCTTATGGTAATTCCCATCTCTGGGAGATTTTATTTGTCAATGGCCAAACCCAAATCATTTTATTTGGATCTTGAGATCCTTCATAAATCACAACATAATATTATGTACCACACCCGAACACTTGAAGTATGTACACAATGTCTCAGTATCTTTTTGTTGTATTTTTTAATTGATATGTATTACCTAAGCACACAAACAAATATGGACAAAAAAAAAACATTAGATCACATGATTCCTAGATGTTACTTGCTAAAATGAAAAAAAAATGTATTAAAGCTTAACAGTTAATATCTTGAAAACTTGGCTATCTGGAAGGAACTATCTGTATTAGATAATTGGGAAGTATAATTATATGTGGATTTAGTGTTTTTGGGTAAGATTCTTATGAAATATTTATGTTTTAAGTTTGTTACATATATTTTTATTATACATAGATATATATATATTTTATATGAATACCTCACAAGAGTCCCAACTGCTACCAACCGTCTGGAGTCAGTGAGACTATGGCATTCCCAATTGGGGAATGTTGTGAGGCTGAAGGTATTGGGGAAGGGAAGGAAAAGGGTAAGAGGAAGGTGGGGAATACCTGACTATTCAGATCTGGTCACCAAACACGGCTAAAAGCCATTTCAAGCAACGTTTCAATTCTGAATGGTGGTCTTTCACCAGGGCGATACTGAGAGCATCTTCCACTCTGGAACGTGCGCAAATATACTATAAATATATATATACTATAATAGTCTAGTTCTATAGATAAATCGTATGATAGATAAGTTAGGTGGCGAACTGTCACATGATTGTTTATTTTGCTCGGTTTGTGCTCTTAATAACGAATATTAATTACTGACATCTATGTCACAACAACAAAAGTATTACGATAATAAAAATTGGTTTGATTACTCGCTGAAATAGCTTTAGTATCTTTGTTTTTTTATTCAGTTCATATAAGGTTTGCGCTTTTACTAACGAATTAATTACTGACATCTATGGCACGACAACAAAAACTTTTACGATGATAAATATTAAATAGCTTCAGTATATTTGTTTTTTATTCAGTTCATAGAAGGTTGCGCTTTTACTAACGAATTAATTACTGACATCTATGACACAAGGACAAAAGTTTTACGATAAATAAATGGTTTGAACACTCACTGAAAAAGCTTTTGTATTTAGTTCACAGATGTCGGTATTGGCGATAACCTTAAGACCTTTTCACCGCGTTCAAATGTACCGAAAATTACACTCGTACGCGGTACCCATTTGAAAATCAAAACCTACCACTTTAAACAGCTATAAATCTCTTATTTCTTGACAGATTTATGATTTGCTTATCTTAAAAGCTTTATTAACTCTCTTGAAGTTTGTTGAAACACATAAATAAACAATAAACCACAGGATACAGATATAATATTATAAACAGTGAGGCATCACAAGAAATCAACAAGACTGTCACCATATTCATGCACACTGCTATATTGTTTATAGTAGTTACTTACCCGGTCTGATGGGATTTGGACCACTGCGCCGATATCATCAAAACACAATTATTTTTAATATTATATCTACTAACAAATAAAGTTTTAATAAAAAGTTGACACAAGGAGAAATATTTATAAGTTTTGTTTTTCGTGGTAGTTTCTAAAACATGGCCACACACACAATGTCACATCACACTCTGGGCATTTATACTGGGACATTTTCCTTTTTTTAGAAATGGCGCACACTCGGCAGGCTCTGTGAAGTGTTTGAGAATTATTTCCCTTTATTGGGTGGGGCATATGTTTTGCTAATGCCTTAGCAGTTAGTCTCAGAGGTAAATCGTGTGAAGATCGAGAATGAGGCTCAGATTGGGAAGTTGTATGATATTTTTGCAAAAATTGTCGTATTACGGCTAATTGAAAATCTGCTAAACTAACATTTTTATTTGTAATTGATTTAAAAGCTATATGAGAGTTCAATAAATATAGATCAATAATATGGAAGGCCACTTTTTTATACCACTTAATTGTTTTTCGCAGGCAATTAATACTACTTAACATCAAGTCCACTTTGTCAACAGAACCCATACACTTATTATAGTCTAGAACGCGCTTTGGTTTCATAATTGGTTGACGAGTTTTCCAATCAACTTTTCCCGTCATGTCCATGGAGTCGTCATGTAAGGTTGTTAGCATGTGAACTTCTCTTTTATCGCACCACTTTAAAGCCAACAGAGGTCCACGATGTTGTGCTTTCATTTCACCCTTTTTGAGTTTATTAAATTTCGCCATGCCTTTTCGTGTCTTCCGCACCGTACCACATGCATTGGTTTTGTTCGTATGGAGAAAATCATATAGTTGAGGGCTACTGTACCAATTATCAATAAAAAGATTATGTCCTTTATTTAAATAATCTTGAAGTAGTGTCGTTACTACAGCCCCCGAAACCCCGAGACATTCAGAGTCAGTTATGTCAGTCCCTTCGCCACAATAAATAATGAAGTCTAATATAAAACCCGTCTTCACGTCACACAATACAAACATTTTAATTCCAAACCGGTGACGTTTGGATGGTATATATTGTTTGAAAATTAAACACCCTTTGAAAACAATTATGCTCTCATCGATGCATAAATTTTCATAAGGTATCAAAGTTTTTTTGAACAATTTTCGGGTATGGTCAATTAGGATTTTAATTTTGTAAAGTCGGTCACCAGGAATTTGTGTGTCGGGGTTTGAGAAGTGTAACATTCGCAATATAATTTCGTAACGATCCCTAGACATGGTTTTTCCGAAAATTGTACTAGCGAGCAATGGGTCAGTGGACCAGTGTTCTTCGATAGTAAGATGTCGGTTTCTCGTCATTAACATATCATATCTATCATCCGGCCATTGAATTCCAGTCCAGTTTGATCAGATCGCCCTTAAAAAGTAAAAGAGCCCCCACCCTTGTAAATAAAATCTCAAGGGGGTGGAATTTCAACAAAGGTGATCTCACCGGTTTGTACGATTCAATGAGCCGGGTGGACTGGCAAAACCTCTTCACATTTGCTACAGTGGATGAGGCGGCGCAATATTTCTACACTTGTATTTACGATGTATTTGATTCATGTTTTCCCAAAAAAAATGCAGGCAGTGGTGGTCGCAAATATCCGAAGTGGTTTTCGAGAGAAGTCATTTCGAATATAGAGATCAAACATGCCCTTCACAAGCGTTGGAAGGCAGGAGGACTTCAGAGTGAATACGATCTTTTTAGTTTTTACCGGGCATTAGTTAGGCGCGAGGTTCGAGTGGCCTATCGAGCTTACGTGTCTGAAATCGAAGGTAACATCATGCACGATCCCAAGATGTTCTGGCATTACATAAAAACCCTTCGGAAGGATGGTGGTCTTGAAGATACCATGATGAAAGGTGATCAGGAATTTCATGGCTCGGGTGTGGCAAACGCGTTTGCTGATCATTTTCAATCTGTCTACAGTAGAGATCCTCCACTTCTAGATATTAATAATGCTGCCGCATTTAATACCAGAGGAGCCTCTAACGTTGACTTATGTATATTTACGGAATCTGATGTTATGAATGCCATAAGACACATGAAGAACTCGCACTCTATCGGCCCCGACTTCGTTCCCGTATTCTTTATTAAAGGGTGCGCTGAATTCCTCAAAGCACCTTTAACTTTTATATTTAATTTAGCTATTAGTACCTCCACTTTTCCAGAATTATGGAAAATTTCAAAAATATGTCCTATTTTTAAAAATGGTTCCAAAAAGTCAATCGAGAATTATAGACCTGTTGCCATACTTTCAGCTCCTGCTAAACTATTTGAAAAACTAATCCATAAATTCATTGTACCTCAAATAGACGCATATATTATCCCCGAACAGCATGGTTTCAGAAAAGGAAGATCTACGGAAACCAATCTGATGGTTTTCACTGACTATGTTGCTAGGTCCCTAGATAGTGGATACCAAGTAGACTGTTCGTATAATGATTTCTCCAAAGCCTTTGATACCGTGAATCACGATATCTTACTAACAAAACTTGCCCTAATGGGTTTCTCCCTACGTATGCTAAAGTTTTTTGGAAGTTATCTCAAAAACCGGAAGCAATTTGTCACACACGGAATTTTTCAATCCGCTGATTTTTTTGTTTTTTCTGGGGTCCCCCAAGGGTCAATCCTAGGGCCTCTTCTCTTCTCTATTTTCATTAATGACATTGCAAAAGTCATCCGTTTTTCTCGCTTTCTCCTTTTCGCTGACGATCTCAAATTATTTCTACTAATTAGAAATATTTTAGATTGCCTACATCTTCAAGCTGACATTGATAACATCTCTGAATGGAGCCTACGAAATCAGCTTTATTTCAATATCTCAAAATGCGTAGTCCTGTCTTTCACCAGAGCATTTAGTCTCACCTACCACAGATATACTATGCTCAGTCATAATCTCAAACGTGTTTCTACTATAAAGGATCTTGGAATCGTGTATGAAAGTAAACTTACATTTCGTGTTCATATCGAAGGGGTATGTCAATCTGCATTAAAAATGTTAGGATTTGTCATTCGGACCGTGAGGGTTTTTCGGGATACTCGTACTCTTAGAATATTATTCTTCTCTTTAGTCCGTAGTAGGCTGGAGAGTGGGTCGGCTATTTGGAATCCTCACGAGACGGGGTGCTCCCTCATGTTAGAGAGGGTTCAGAAAAAGTTTTTGAGATTTCTTTACATGAGGGAGTACGGACTCTATCCGTGGCTTTATCCAACTAACTTTCTTCTGGGCATGCTTGGATTTCACTCCCTGCAGCTCAGAAGAGAGGGGTATGCCGCTACCCACTTTTTTAGACTACTGCGAGGCTCCATAGAGAATTCAGCTATTTTGGAACGCATAAGTCTTTATGTTCCTGATGACTATCTAAGACAGCGTCGTCATAGATTATTCTATCTTCCTACCTATAGAACCAACCTGCCAATGGTTCTCCCGGTGGGGAGGAGTATATTGCTCCTGAACAAAATCTCACAGGATATCGACATATTTTGCGTCAGTGAGGAAAGATTCAAAAGGGAAATTCTATTGATTCTTGAAAGAATCTCTTCTCATTGACGCGATCTTCACCACTGCCTGAATTTATTTAAATATCTCTGTATTTATTTATTTTTTTATTTTTAGTATATTTCTTCATTGTTTTACAAATATTAAATAAGTACCTGTAATTTCTCTTACGTATTAAATATAACATGTTTGTAATTGTATTAGAAATTAAATAAAAACATTATTATTATTATTATTATTATTATTATTAAACATTAACAGTGCAAAAAAAATGTACATTTCTTCGACAGATGTGTCAACCCATTTACGAAGTCTGGATTTTTGGGAAGGTTCTTGTTTTGATATGGTGGCTGTATAATATCGATTAGTTTCGATCACCATTTTTGTCACTATTTCTTTGTTCAAAAAGTATTCAAAAAAGTCAATTTCCGATGAATTACCAGAAAATAAAGTAGATGGGTCAAAACCTGACACAAAATCATCAAATTCATGAACTATTGGAATAAATGGACCAAAGGTCCAAGAAGAAAAGCAGTCTTCATTTACGGTATAGTCTAAGTTAGGTGTACGAGAGTCATGATCTTGGCTTGTCCCGGGGGCGTTTATTTCACTGTCACTAACTTCTTCAGTAATTGGTAGATCTTGATCATCTTCACTTATTTCTAAATCAGAGTCAATGTCTAAAAATGTTTCATAAATTTCGTCTTCCGTAAGACTGGGGTTTGCCATTTTTAAGGAAGTTCAATTTTGATATATAAACGGTAAGCCCATAAATATAGACAGATATATTACAACTTAATTTGTCCATACAATTTAGAAATAAAATCACAAAAGAAAGTCAATCAAAAAGTCTTGAGTAAAGTAACTATTTTTAAAACACTTCACGTCACTTAAGTTCACAAACAAAGTAATGTACCACAGAAAAATAAATTACTTAAAAAGATTCGCAAAATAGAAATCGGTCAATATTTTACATCGACGCATAAGTCCATCAAAGCAGATTGGATCACATAACAAATACTATGGATGACACAACGGTTCAGCGGCGCGACATTCAAATGACTGAATGAAGATTTAACGAATCATCGCCTTCACAGTGTTTTATGTAAACAAATTATTATATTTTAACCAGCAAACGCCAGATGTCAGTAAGATAAAGGATTGAACTATTTTTTGGATCAGTTATCTGCTAAATTCGTCGCGTATTTACGTAGTATACAGCCGCTAAAGTCAAACGCATGATATGATGCGCGTAGCGCTGGGGGCACAAATTATTTTCGCATGAAATCATGCGCGTAGCGGCGAAAAAGTTAAGACGGTTTGCGCTCTTACTAACGAATTAATTACTGAGATCTATGTCACAACAACAAAAAGTTTTGCGATAATAAAAATTGGTTTGAATACACGCTGAAATAGCTTTATTATTTAGTTCACAGATGTCAGTGTTTTTAAATAAAATTTGTTTTTTTTTTGTTCCAATGTTTTGCTAAAAAATATCTCCAATATGTCCTGTAAAGAGAGTAGGCAACAGAAAAAACCCCTTGGGGGCCATATCGCCCACATTGGGAATCTCTGCTCTAGATAATATTAACAATGGAGGAGGAAGGCCTAGTCAACCGTTTAAATGTTGCAGTGTTTTTGTTTGTGCTGTCTGCCAACAACAAGATAAGAATAAAATCAATTAAAATATTTCAGGTTCAACTTAGTGATTATTTTATTTTGACATTGACTTTAAAACAACAAAGGTAAATGATGTTGTTTTGAATGCATGCATTATCCATTCTTGTTTTATTCCAGAAACCAATTTGTTAGATCTGTTACAAGAACTATGCAACATGACTGCTGGTCGTAATCACAGTTTGATAAGTATCCAATTACGGACAAAATAAATATGTAAATGATTACAATATTTATTTATTTAAAAAGAAGTGAAGAAACTCCTTTCTCACATATTGAAGCGATTTCGTCCACCGTAATCTGGGGATATCTCTAAGATGGCATGCGAAAACTGCACCACAGACTCACACCAGTTTGTATATACATAATTAAAAAATATTTCCATTAGAATATCACATGAGAAGATAATTAATTGCCTCAATCGAGTTTTGAACCTTGGAATCTTCTGCAAACCAGGCGATTTTTCTAAACCTCTAAGAAGTATTAAAGGTGAAGGCCTGTTGTAGCGGACAAAACTTGGAACGGATTTAATAATTAAATGTTACAAACTTATGTGTATTGCAGTGGCATGCATTGCTCTATAACCAAAGGTCTATAGGTTGTGTGTAATTTTTCAACTTCGGGTATGATTTGTGAATTGAATATTTAAAAATGGCGACTTTATTAACATTTTCCGTTGATTTTTATGGCCAACTGTATAAATGAGCAAAACAGGTTTCTTACCAAATTAATGTAAAATACAATCTTCAATTATTTGTTATTATTTCGTTTTTTCTTAGGGTAGGCACAACTTTTCAGCCTTTATGAAGTACACGCCACCGGTGGTTACGGTGGAGCCGAAAGTTGCCGCAATAGCTCAGTGTCAGAAAATCCCAAATTGTATCAAAGAAGAGATGATAAGTGTTTCTCCCTTCCTACATTCTTATTAACCACTCAATGCTAGGGTTTTTTTTATAAAAAGTGTTTAAAAAAACTTATGTTTTTTTTAATGTTTTATTCAAAGTTTATACACTTTTCAATTAAAATGTAACAATTTAAGCATATTTAATTTTTTTTAAATGAAGAAAAATTAATAATTCAGTTTAATGTGATAGATATTAAAATATGGTGTTAAACATAGACCCACACTACAATCAGGACAATAGTATCGACTTTCCCGACGTAGACGTTTTGCAGTTTCGTTTTTTTTCGAGCAGCGCACGATACATCTTTTGTGGGTGCTGTTGTTTTTTTTGTTGTTGGTATCGGCTTAAAAAATGAATTTTTGAATAAAATGATGCATTCACACATACACGATGCATGTGAACACAATATAGTAAAAACGAATAAAGCGAAATAAGCACAACCAATCTCAACTGCAGGCAAATTCAAACTGCGTAAAATACATCGCTAACCTTGACGAGCGTCACTCGGGCTAGCAGAAATTAGAACACATTTAGCGTGCGAGCGTGACTCGTTCAAAAGCATGATGCGGTTAATATACTTTTCCTAAAATACCCTCTGCGTGACCATAAAATATACTTTTCCTAAAATACCCTCTGCGTGACCATAAAATATTTTTTTCCTAAAATACCCTCTGCGTAACCATAAAATATACTTCTCCTTAAATACCCTCTGCGTGACCATAAAATATTTTTTTCCTAAAATACCCTCTGCGTGACCATAAAATATACTTTTCCTAAAATACCCTCTGCGTGACCATAAAATATACTTTTCCTAAAATACCCTCTGCGTGACCATAAAATATGATTTAAGATACTTAAATACAATATTATTGAAGTACACATGTTATTTGACTTTTGGAGTAGGTGCTAAGACATTCTGCGCTTTCTTCTCCTTCAGTCAACGTTTTGTAAAAAATTGCAGTGTCCATCATCAGATCTGATGATGATCCATTTACCCTGATGATGGATACCAAGCTATCAGAAACTTTGTCTAAAAAAGGAGGAGGAAGTGCAGTATGCCCAAAAGTAAAACAGCATTAAAAAAACTCAATTTATTTTCTTATATTTAGAGTGAAGCCTGAAAAAAATCCACAACTCCGACGGGATAATTTCTTTGCTCTAATTAAAATTAATGCTCTTTTATTTTTGTTTGGAACATTATCATATTATTATCTTTTTGATGAAAGTTGCACCTCTAAGGTCATCGGACATTTGATAATACCGAGACTTTAAAGAGAGGAATCGACGGTGTAGCTTCAGTTGCCGCGCGGCTCCCGGTCGCCATGACTTTCCTATATGGTGAGTTCATCTATAACTGTTATTGCATTATTTTTTAGTTCCAACTGATACCATCGATTCCCTTATTTATTTATTATCTGTGCAATGGAATATTTTTATATGCAATTTTGAGCAAGCTTGTGTTAAAATTAATGCATTGACATCAACGTATTTGGTCTAACTTATATTCAGAATCACTTTTCGGCTTTCATTTGGAACTGAAAAAAAAACAAATACATATTTCGCTTGAAGACTTCATACATTGGAATCCAACAGAGGATTTTTATGTACATGTTACACTTTTGATAATAATCTTTTGATACATTATGCTACGGGCTTTTATATGTCACATTTTGTGTTAGTATAATAAATATATTTTATTTTATCAAAACAACTGAGTTTATGTATTTACTGTCCTGAAGATCGTTGAGTTCAACCAAAACCGGTCGACAATGTATACATAAAAATTTTTTAGCTTAAAACAAAGACTTTTCATTTAAAATATTTTATTGCTTAAAAAAATGATGGACACAAAGTAATTGTGTTTTATTAACCTTTGGCATGCCAAAATCCAAAACTGTTCAACCGTTCTGGGTGACTCAGTTACCCCACGCATTTTGTCATTTTAATGCCATTTATTCATAAATTTTATTGCTAATATTCTTATGGCTTACACATTTAATGTGTTTTCGTAGAATGATTATCATAATATGTGTAGTTTATTTTTTTTTAAACCGCTCTATTCATCAACGGACCAGGTCTTTGGCTGATGGGCAGGCTTCTATTGACTTGCCGCGTATACGAATATTTAGTACCTACTCGCAGCCCGACGGCCGATTTTCTTACCCGGTAATAGAGCGAGTGAGTGAGATGGCACGCATCACCCACGAGGAAGTCACTGTGGAGTGGAAGCGTGCAGAGCTGTTAGTATGGTTCTACCTCACAAGAAGTATTATTTGTGGCAAGGGATGATACTTACGTATTCGAAAAGATTTTTTTTTGTTATATTCTGGCACTTTACTAAACAAAAATTAATGGTAGATTATGCGTTTATAGGTTTTGTGAGAATACAAAATATACCAAAACTGTAAGGTGTAAATTATACATGGAAGATAGTAATTTTAAAGATTTTGTCTAACCCTCTTAGCAATGAGAAAGTTAAATGTTTCATCCCGTTAGAAAAGTAGTTTATCGGGACTTTTTGAATTGTATTTTTTCTCTTGTAAAATTAAATAATAAAAAATAAATCACATGTTGTCAAAACTGCTTTTGAAACACTTTTAGATATAGATACACTCACCAAATTTACATATAAATATTGATTTGCGTCGTGAAAGATACACATTATATATGCCTACTCATCTTTTAGTCGTTCTAATAATCCAAATCAATTTTTACATATTTTTCCTACTTTTATTATAAAATTGTAATTCATTAAAATTATATTTATGAACACATGATCAATAACTTCTGTAGCTAAAACATACAGGGTATCCCGTAAGTGGTGCATAACCTTTTAACTGTGGATGGGGGACTCCAAGACCGTTTTGAAAATTGAATATCATGTTTAGTAAAAGTTCCCCAATTTTCGAGTTATTGGATTTTTTTAAATTTTTCTAATGACACCCTTGCTCACTCTCTTCGGTGCCATGGTCACAAATGAAGGAATTTTCTCAGTCTGTTTATTTAATATTATTCTTGAACAGTAGTGCTATAATACATACATGACTATTGTTGCTACTTGTAACAAGTGTCATTTATGAATATAAATCTTTATAAACAGGGCTGTAAAAGTTATTTGTAAGAGTTTTGTTCGGTTCTAGAAAGATTTCAACCATTCAGGATTTTTTAAACCTCTTTATTTTTTATTTGTATTTTCTTTGCCCTTTTTAACCTTATTGCATTTTTTAAATAACGTATGCAGTAAGTTTCAATGATATTAAACTACTATCTCTTTAAAAAATGGTGAAATTGTTATTCTGTATTTTCTTATCTAATTTAAATGTTTACAATTTTATATCGCCAATATTAATTTTCAAGTGCATCTAGTTTTATTAATGTTTTTATCAACAGATGGTAATTACTGGCATTTTACATGAAGATGGCATGCAGGTAATTCTGTCATCTCCCAAAATTCTTTCAACTTTGTGATTTGTTATTAGTGAATCATATTACATATTTTTTTACCAAATTACTGTTACCATGGTAATGTCAATGTAGAACAGCGGTTCCCAACCTGTTTTGACTTACTCACCCTTTTGCAAACCATTTTGCTAAATTGTACCACTCATATTACAAAAATGCGCCTGTCAGCATATCTAGAAATGTATTAAAATGGAAGTAAAGGCTTTCATTACTATAGGAAAATGACAAAACTTTTTTTTTTTAAATTTAATTTAAATCAAATAAAAAAAAAAATTAAATTGAGTTCTACGAATTAAACACAAAAACAGTTAATAATGTGTCTTAATTTTTAAAAATTTAATTTACATCAAATTAAAAAAATAAAATAAAATAAATGGAGTTCTACGAATTAAACACAAAAACAGTTAATAATTTGTCTTAATTATTTTTTTGTTAATGCCGATGTGCGGGTATCTTCTACACAGTTTAAATTTATTTTAACATTTAATAAATATCTAATTTGAAATATGCCTTTTCGAATAACAATAAGTTCAAGGTTTTATTTTCCTTAGAACATGATGTGGAATCATCTCCTTTCAGGAATTCCCACTAATGTCTGAATACTATTTGATATTGATGTGAAAGATATTCACTTGAACCATAGTGCTTCTTTTAAGTTTCAAAATTTTTCCTTTCAATTAGTTTCAACCATCTGAATACGTTAACTCCATACGAGAGGCCCTGAGGTAAATAATTTCCCTCAGGACCTATATCATCTTTGGAGATGCTGTGTGGAGGGTCTTTTTGAGGAATGGGAGGAGTGAACCTGGTTCTTGAAAGGATCCATGTTGTGGGTGGGAGGAAACACAGAGGCCGGCAAATCATTCCACAGTCGAGCTGTTGAACTCAAGAACGAGTTGTAGAAATAATCCGATTTCATGCAGCAAATGTCAACTGTGTAGAAATGTTAATAAAAATGACACGCATTTAGCGTGTTTACCGAATGTACACCGGTTCCGAAGAGGTCAATGACATTAGTTCCTCGGAGAATCTTCGATTGAAATACCAATAGAACAAGGATAGCAATCCCGCCTGACGCCGGTGCCCTAAAGATTTCAATCCATTTGTTAAGATTTTTTTCAGACATTTTCAGGCTCCAGACCAGATGTGGGGTGCACTGTTGAATTTGGTAGATGTTTTAATTTAAAACCATTCAAACAATCGCAGCGTCTTCCATTTTATCTACTTTATTTTGACAAACTGTACCGTACACCCACCATTATCAATTCATCTTTCATGTTTCCCTTGACCGATATAAAAAGTTTTAAAAAAGAAGATTATTTGCACAAGTTAAAGAAATGAGTTTTCCCAACATGTGAAGAAGTGAATCCACCTAAACAATATTTTCACTGAATGTTATTCTTGAATATTTCTAGCTAATTGATTATTCTTTTTGTTCAACAGCGTTGCTTCTTACACTGACAGCAGTGGCTCAGGCACAACTCATCCAAACTGGTCAGGAAATAGTCTACAGTTATCATGGACATGTACAGAACTCCGTAGAAGATCCAACCCTCTTCACATCAGAGTACTTTATAAACGCTAATGTTCACATCAAGGGGTTCAACAATGGCAGTCTGATTTCTCTACAGGATCTAACTTACTCCACCTACTTAGGAAAGGGAAAACTTGAGGATGAGACAAACACTCAACCCATTCCTCCGGAGACTGAATGTCTCCAACTTCCTTTCTTCGTTCAGTACACCCTGGATGGGAAAGTACTCAATGTTTTTACAGAAAAAGATGATCAACAATGGTCGATTAACATGAAACAAGCCATAGCTTCCCTACTTCAGCTGGACTACTTGCAAATGGACTTGACTAAAACGAAGCCATACTCGTTCAACTCTGATGAACAATTAGTGTACGGTCATTGTAAAATTCAGTACGACATTGTGCCACATAATAAGACCAGTAGCACAATAAAAAAATGGGTTTCCACATGCAAGGATCAGAAGTGGCAGATGAACTTCAATGTTGTATCCCCCGGCCATTGCGAGGCTAGTTTCGATAATTCTATTCAGCAAAATAGTTATCGCAACTATGATGTGGAATGGACAAACAAAGCGTTTATGATCAACCGCATCGAGAGTGATGGAAGCACCCTTTTTTACCCGGTGAGCGGTAAGGGGGGAGCTCATTCTGTTCACGTCAAGCAGATTATGAAGATACTGAATGTTTCACCTATGACTAACGCAGGCAGCTTCGAACATCTGATGCCATATGGTGTTAAAATTCAACTCTACAAACCAAATACTATTCCCGGCAGCTTCCCTGATATGACTTTAGGAAGGTCCAAGGTTGACCTCGATAATGTGATGCCAAAAATGAGAATTGCCCTTCAAACAGTGGTTGATCACCTGAAAACTAGCCATGTTACCTTGAAGGAACCAGATTGGACCAAGGGACAGACAATTCAAGAGCTTCTGATCTATCTTCGCCTGTTCAATGTTGAGAGTTTGAACCATTGTTACAGAATTATTTCTGGTACGACAGATAAAAATGACCAAGCCATGCTGGATGTGTTTTACCAAATCTTACCATTTGTTGGAACACACGCTTCAAATATATTCATCAGGGACATTATTAAAAGCAAAAGTGTTAACGTTGAAATAGCTGTAAAAATGCTTCAGCAACTGGCCTTCCATACACAATTTCCCGATGATGTATTGCTGAAGGAACTGGTTGAGTTTTCTACTTGGGGAAGTGATGTCAAACAGGAAGTAAGGGGTGCCGCAATTCTCTGCTTCTCTACCTTGGTTTCCAGAGTTTTGAAGGCTCATCCAGACAATGCAGAAGCCAACGGTTACCTTAATTACTTCATTGAAGAATTCAAAACAGCTAAAGACTACTATGACCAAATGTTGTATATTAGCGCTTTACAGAATCTCGAGTCATTGAAAGTGACCAAATTCCTTGAGCCATTAATTATGAATCATAAAACTACCATTTACAAAGTAACGCCACAACTACGTAACCTGGCTATATGGGCAGCCAGGAGTGTTCACCTGAAGCATCCTGAGATGACCCACGGAATCTACTGGCCCATCCTCGTGAATGATAAAGAAACGTTAGAGATCCGCACAAGTGCTCTGTCTGTACTGATGGCCAATCCTTCGATGAATAGCCAAATGAAGATTTACTGGTTCATGATGACAGAAAGTGACAAACATCTTTACAATGTATATTATACTACTCTAAAAACTCTCGCTGCTTCTGTGAGCCCGTGCTACCAAGTGTCGTCTTTGAACTCTAAACGCATTCTGCATTACATTCGTAGACCGGCCAATGTTACGACTGAAAGTTCTGCTTACCAATATGATTATTATGACTCAGGATTTAACATGGGCTCCATGATAAGAGCTTCACAAGTCGGAAATCTCATGACACATCTGTCTACAGCTCTCTATGTGCAATTTTCATCACACGTTTCAAATCTAATGGTCAATCGACAATCAACATACATAAAGCTGACTATCAGCAAACATCTCCGGGAAATTGTGAAGTCTAAAATTAAGGCCGCCACGACAAGCACTATTCCAAGTACTGATTTATTCATGGCCATCATGGAGCCAGACAGTGAGGTGACAGCTGAAGATTTCCATCTTGAATATATTACTCTCCACCGCAACCACATTGTGTCTGTTCATTATTATAACGATCCAGACCAACTGAGACAACTCTTGGAAGATTACAAAACTTTTTCAGAAACAATTTCTGCAAACAAATATGATATTGCTCAGGCGGTTGAAGGAAGAGTTCTGTTAGCAACAGATATTGGAATACCAACATATGTTTATGTCAGTACTCCAACGGTGCAAAAATTAAGTTGGCTCTACATGCCCGAGACCCTAAATTACATAGAGAATTTGAAAATTAGACTTGATTTGGTTGAATGGAACTATCAAATGTATGGAATTAATGTATTTGATCCCATCACCAATAGTTGGCACGGCAGTAGGAGATTCCTGACAGTTGACCAGTATCTTCCTATCTCACTGGATCTCAGTATGAACACTCAGCAGAAAACAGTTAAGATGTCTTTCAACACCGTTCCCAGCAAGGATATGGTGACTGATCATTTTGGTTTCCAAGCCTTTGTTCAATCGCAAGTTTACCAATACGACATGGACAAACTGAAGTTCATTCACTATGAAAGAGTCTCTAAAGGAATGGAACATCGCAATGAGGTAATTTATTTATTTATTTAGAAACACAGTACATTTTATTAGTAGGTATCTTAAAATTGACTTAGTTAAAGTACCTATTAAGTATGTCCACAAAATATCTTAGTAATTTTGTCTGGGGTGAGAATGCTCCACTAATGAACGTAGGTGTGAGTAATAATAATAAATAAATTAAAAGTGGGTGGAGAGATGATGTGGAGAAGTGTAGAAAAATTATGAAATCAAGAATGATATGCTCACGAATTTTAATTGACTATGAATAAGTTTTATGAAAAATTAAGTGTAGTTTGAAAATAATTTATATAATGCAAAATTTATAAGTATGTTTTGTATGTTAGTAAAGAATCATAAAAAAATGTCTAAGTGTAGTAATTTTTTATAGTGTGTATATGTTGTGATAGCTTGAGTAATTGGTGAGTTCTTGGCTGCATTAGTGTTGTTGGCTTTTACATAAAGATGTCTGATACGCTTCATTGAAACATTCCAACTTGTGACGGGTAGCAATTCGAGACTACCTATTTTATTATTTGGCAGATTATATGTAGAGACATAGATCTGAAAATGCATATCTTTTTTGTAAACTTAACTTGTTGTATTTGTGGCGTAAATGTTTCAAAAAATTATTCGGTATACTTTCTATTGAATCTATATATACCTTGTGCACATATTGTGGAAGCATACTCCAGTGGACTTCTGACCAATGAGCAAAACAACATTTTTAAAGTCTTGGCAATTTTGAAAACTTTACTTATTCTTAAGAGGAAACCTGCATTTAGTAGGATTTTGAGTAGGAATAGGCTCGATGTGCTTATCAAATATTAATTTGCTGCCTAAGTAACCACCTGGATCTTTACACATAGTTGCAGATTGTAAAGATTTGTTGTTAAAGTTGTAAGAATACATATATTTATTTCTAGTGAACATAATTAAGTGACACTTGGATATATTTAAGGACAATAAGTTTGATTCACAGTAAGCTCATAAACTATCTAGATCGCTTTGTAAATCCGTACAATCGGATATGGATTGAATTGGTTTAAAAAATTTAATGTCATCTGCGTTACTATTTTTAAAGCATACATGAATGACATTTATGTAAATATTGAATAAGAGTGGCCTGAGATACGAGCCCTGGGGAATGAATGGAATATATAATGAAAATGAATACACTTACATCATATATTATAATAATTAAGACAAAATTATTACTGAATTCATGCATTTTTATTGACTTATTAAACTATTATTTCTGCTATGATATACGAGGTTTGTTCAAAGAAAAGGTGAATTTTGAATTATCGCGGGCTGTGTACATTCGATTATTGAATTTTTTTTTGTTATGTTGGTACACATATGTTTATCAAATGTTAGCATTATCAGCCATTTTGGATTAGTGGTTTGTTTTTGACAACTGGAAAGGTTAGTCACGTTTTTGTGTGTTCTTCGATTTTTTTACTTTTGAAAAATGGATCTAAGAATATATATTAAATTTTGCATTAAAAATGGAATAAAGTACCCAACGCACTTAAAATGTTGACTGTGGCATTCGGCGAGTCTACTTTGTCTCAAAAAAGTATTTATAAGTGGTACAAGCGCATTACAGAAGGCCGAGAAGATGTTAATGACGATGAGCGTCCTGGAGTTGTAACCACGTCAACAAACGAAGAAAACATCGAAACAGTGAAGAAAATGGTTTTGGAAAATTGTCGAATCACTATTAGGGAAGTTGCAGAGGATGTTGGCATATCAAAAAGGCTCATGCCATGCAATTTTCTCAGATGTTTTGGGCATGAAACGTGTGGCAGCGAAATTTGTTCCGAAATTGATAAATTTTGAGCAAAAGCAACGTCGCATTAGTAATGCTCAGGAGTTGTTGAATGACGTCAACGACGATCCAGATTTCCTCATAACTGGTGATGAAACGTGGGTATATGGTTATAACGTCGATACCAAGGCCCAATCATCCCAATGGAAGCGGCCAGAAGAGCCAAGACCGAAAAAAGCACGCCAAGTTCGATCAAATGTGAAGGTTTTGCTCACTGTTTTATTCGATTACAATGGCATGGTGCATCATAAGTTCTTGCCAACAGGTCGTACGGTTAATAAGGAATACCACAAGGAAGTTATGCAATGTTTGCGTGAAGCAATACGGCTCAAACGATCGGAATTGTGGAAAAACAAATCATGGATTTTGCGTCACGATAATGAACCAGCTCACACATCAATGCTTGTTCGTGATTAATTGGCCAAAAACAACACCGTAATCATGCCTCAACCACCGTATTCACCAGATTTGGCTCCCTGTGACTTTTTCCTATTTCTGAAACTGAAGAGACCAATGAAAGGAAAGCGTTTTGCCACAATCGATGAGATAAAGTCAGAATCGAAGAACGAGCTGATGGCCATACCGAAAAGCGCATTCCAGAAGTGCTTCGAGGATTGGAAGAAGCGCTGGCATAAGTGCATTATATCTGAGGGGGATTACTTTGAACGGGAGAAAATGGATATTGATGAATAAATAAATACTTTTCGAAAAAATTCGAAATTCACCTTTTCTTTTGAACAAACCTCTTTTTGATTATCATTTGATTTATTGAACTGTTATTTCTACCATGATATATTTTTTTATATTATTTCAGGTTATTGTGATGGACAAGGAATTGGAAGATATTGGTCTCCATCTGAAAGTTGCCATATTCGATTGTGAACGTCCAATAACACCCTCTAGGCTCATTCACCTACAGAGGGAGTTCTTAAGCAACTACAATAAGAATTGGGGCGACCTACCGATCTTGAAGATGCTCCTGGCACTTAGGCATTGGTGGGCTTATGTCACACTGTCAGCTAATCCGGGGATGTGTGGAATGGGAATACGCTTTTCCCCGAGCATCGATTCTCCCGCAACTCATGCTGATCTCACTATACGCTTGGTAATGGAGAACGCGAATGTCAATACAACAACCATTAACGTCAGATCCACATATAATTTGAAAAATGTTGACAAAGTTTTAAAGGGTTGGGATGCTAATTTAATTGCTGACAGGACTAAAAACCAAATAGATAACACTGCTATCACGGTGACTAGAATGAAGCCTGGTTTGCCTGATTACAAGTTATGTATAAATGGACGCAACGAAAGGAATGAAGAATCAATCTCCAGCTTTTGGAACTTGCTCGGCGGAGAGGCAGTCAATAATAAATGTCCTCACAATGAAATGAAGATGGATGTAACTACAAAGAATGAACTGTCCTCAGAGCAGATCCAAGAAAAACAAGGCAAACTGTCCATTTACCATCAGTGTCTTCCTGATACCTACAACCCCCTCCAGTGTATGATGGCACAATCCTCACTACGTCATTACGAGTATGATGCTAAGTATTCCAATGTGCCTCAGGACTATCTCCATGCATGGATCCACTTCAAGGACTGGCTAAGGGCAGAATACGGCCATCACTTTGTACGTGTTTTTGATGAAGATAAAACAACCAAAGAGGGCCATATTAAAATGGTGCTTGATTATCCAGTGGCTACTGAGGATCTAAACTTGGCCATATACACCCCTAATGGATGCCACAAGTACGAAGGTATTCCACTCAGCAATTGGTTCTGGACTGGAATGGTTCATCCCTACAGCACACTGGTGCCAGACATGCACCTGATGTTCGAAAGCTTAGGAATGATGTACATTTGTCAAATAACACCTGATTCTCTTGTGGACCAATTCAACACACAAGTGGAGTACCATGTTCCACAGGAGTGGACTCTTTATGCTTCGGAAAAGACAAAAGATCCAAAATGGAAAATTTATGTTAAGAAGGTGGATGAAACCTATCCATTGGTAAGATTTTATCATAAATTTATCTTCTCGCTTAACTTCTAGTGCGCCGAGATTGCCCATCAGATACACAAAATTTGTATCCGTTGAACACCGGCATACCTATCCTATAAACAATGTAAAAACATACTTTATTTTCATATACATGTAGAACATAAGTAGCTACTCTGGGGAAACTACTTATGATAGATTTATATTTTCTTAAATATATAAGGTAAGACGGTACAATTTACAAAAACCAAGTAAGTTATTATGAAAATATACTCAGCCGGTGTACGGTGGGCAGCGTGCAAAATTTTACCCTTGGCACACTACGGAATTATTACACCGAGGGAGCTTGGATAAACATTTAAAAATAAATGTTTCTTTTGAGTCAATTGAATATTTATATATAATTATATTAATATTTATGTTCACTGAATATTTTTTTAAGAGTTTGTCCCGTAATATATATTTTTTTAATGTAATTTTGATGAATTTAATTTTTTCCCGCCTTTCTGACATGTTCTAATTTTTTTATTCATGAAATTAATTTTTCTTACCTTGCTTTGATCCACTTAGCTTGCCTACAAAAGAGCCTTAGTTTTGATCCCAATGCTTAATAACAATTTTTTTTCGTGTTGTACCATTATTGCGCCAAAAGTATCTGTAAGTGGCCTACCTTAATTGGTCAGGAGTTCAGTTAAACCAAATTACTGTAAATGACAATACGCGCAGCTTCTAACATTTGATGACAACAGCGCGTTGGTGGAATTAGTTTTTTTTTCATACATTTTATTAGATTTTCTGTGAAACATATTCTTAATAAATTATAAAAATCGAAAATTCATAGAATAAATATCAGGTAACGTTCTATGACTTGACTGCTTTTTAGCTTGTGAATGAGAAAAATATTAAAGAGGCTTTTAGGTTTGTACTAACAGTTATAAGCCTCGCCACTCGCCACTCGCGCTCAGTCTAGTGGTTTAGAAAGGAAATTACTCATGTATTTAATAAATGCGAGAAATTCTATTGGCAATTCTAATTTATTTTTTACTTTATTTATATATTCTTTAAATAGATATAAATATTTGAATGTCCTCAAAATACATTTCGTAGAAAATTTATTAAAATGTATGAAAAAATACCAATTGCACCAACGCTCGCCGCCAGGGACGCTAGTGCATGTTGCCATCTCAATGTATGGAAAATGTCAGAAGCTGCGCGCATTATATGTTTCTGTGGAATTTGGTTAAATTAACACAAAAGATATCACTGTACCAACCCATTCAATATAAAATTATACTGACATAAGAACTGTTACTTCCCTCGCATGAACAATGACCTAACAATGCAAATTAATTAACAAATTTTTACGACAAACCATGCGTTCAAAATCGGGTCACCTCGCTGTTATAAATCTCTATATAAATCAGTTGTTCCCAAGTTATGTTCTGTGGATTATCAAATTTTGGCTTTCACGATATATGTAATTAGTTTAGACATCCAAAAACGTCTTATTAGTTGCCGTCCGTATCTGAGCGATTAATTAAAAATATGAATAAATTGCTAAACCCTTTTAGAAATGGACATCTTATTCTAAAGCAAACCGCACTAGAGCGGCATGGCGCGGTACTGCACTGCGTGTCGCTTCAACGAATATTCTTTTCACTCATACAAATGAAACAATCCGCACCAGAGCGGCGCTTCACTACACGCGCGACAGAGTTGCCTCCTTGAGAATATTTCGCCGCTGTAGTCCGGTTTGGCTTTAAATGTTTTAAAGTCCATGTCAGGTTAGAATTTAGGATTACATACATTTTTTTTTTTCAAAGGGTTCCACAAATATAATTTTTTTGCGAAAGGCTAATATTATTACTTTTTTCAGGCCCTCCGAGTTGAGGCATTTAACGACCATCTTGATATTCACACCCACGGAGACTTCCAGTTCAGCCTCAATGACAAGAAGCTCCCGGCCCTGCAGTACGGGTACCGCTCCAGCTCCTACTTTGACTACAAAGTCCATCGTCAGGAACACAAGGTGACACTCCTCCTGCAGAACGGTGGAATAGGAATCAACCTGGAGTACGATGGGAACAAAGTTAATATCAATTTGGTCAAGGGAAGACACTTCACCGGTCTTTGCTACGAACCTCCGACTGCCAATTCAGAATTGTAAATTTTAATTGTATTTTGATCGGGTGGTCTTGTCCTTTTTTTGTCAGTCTTTCTATATCCATATTTAGACAAAGGCCATCCTTAAATATATAAGCAATTTTATGTAAAAAAATGATGAATATTCAACTGAAGAAAAATAAATATGAAGAAAAAAAATGTTGCCGTATTATTGTGCTAAAAAACATTTATTGATGTTGTCATTCATAATTTCTCACTACCTAATATATATAAATATACAAATAATATAATATTATTTACAAATAAACATTATGCACAAAAATAAGTTATTAAATTTAATCTGAGAGTACACCGTTGGTTTTAACAGTGCTAAATTTTCAGATAATTTTGTTGTTGTATTTATTGCCTTCTATATAGATTTAAATGAGAGCCGGAGTACCTTTGACTTGGCACTTTTTGGTTCTAGCCCCGAGAGAGCCAACGAAAATATAAACAAATAAAACGCTGCCACTGAGAAATAATTTTTTGTGTTAGAAATTTAAGGCCCAAATGACCAGACTTTTGGATTACGAAATACGCCCAAATCGTATTTTTTATGTTATTCTTTATTCTAAGTTATAAACAATGATTATAGTAGTAAATTCAAAAACTTAGGACACCACACTATTACGACTACGCCCAAAATTACCACTACAATAATTGGAATGGTTTCAATGGTAACTGAGTACTCTCTCAAGATGTATAAACCTCTTGAAAACCGTCCTTTATGTCAGTTTTAAACTCGTACTGTCACCACATAAGTCACAGTTACTAAAAACTGAAAAGTCGCAAATGCACTCAAGATCTATATTCTATAGATTGCTTGCGTTGCTTGAGACATGTTCATTGTGGCATTGTGTCGATTATAATTGTATGGAGTTGTTGCATACTAAAGAAAATCTGACAAATTGAACTTATCTCGCAGCCGAGGGATATATTTTTACAAGCATGAAAGATTAATAACTTTTAAATAGAAAGACAATCATTCCTGGGATACGAATAACCTGACAATATTTGAAAATCTCCTACTACCATCACAGTAAGCGGAAGATGTTTGCTCGTGTCAGGATGGAGGACTTAGCCAGCCGAGGAATTGAACTCACGACGCCTGGGTGGGACCCAGACGCGATGCCAACTCTGCCACAGACCGGTCGAAGATAATTCCACATTAAGTATCATAGATTAGTGAAGTGAAATTAGCTAAACATCATTTTTTTAATATTAGATTCTGTGAATACAAAAGACTGCGATGCGCTGGCCGCAGGGTAAGAATGCCAAAAAATTAAAAGTGAGTTGAAGTTACCCAGAGGCAGGCCGAGGAAAAAGTGAACTGACTGCATGGAAGAAGATTAGAACAGAATGAGAAAACTCGAGGATTGGAGCGAATGGAGAACATTTGTGAAGGAGGTCAAATCCTACCCTAGGACTGATGATGTGTTATCAATAAAAACTTGAGATAATAACTGTTTGAAAGACATTGGGTATTCACTATTTCTTGGCGGCCGCGATCTTCATATGAGCAATGTATGAAGAAATGAGGTCATCCATCTTGTACCCGAGAGACGTTTCGCAGAGAAGTTTGGATCCCCTCATGAAGTTGCCAAGCGTCATATGGAAGTATGTATTACCAGAAGACCAGTTGGCCAATTCTGAGAATGGATAGGTCACCAATATGTTCTGAAACAGGAAATTTCACATTACATAGTTATTACAGAGGAGAGGCAAGATAGGAACCTGTCTAGCCTCCACTGCCTTAATTACATTGATTCTAATTTTCTACATGTACTAAATGTAGAGAATCAAATTATTATAATGTATATAATTTTATTTTATTTTCATACATAAAATAGGCAATATGCTCAAAACATATATGTACATAATACATTAAACAGTAATTATTTTGGTGAAGGTTATACTAAAGTTTAACGACAAACAAGAAAAAGTAAAAAAAATAAAGATAAACTACATATTCATTATTGTCACCTGTTCTAATGATGCACTGTTTGGTACTATTGACAGACTAATAAAGGGCATCATCACATTATCAGCTTAATATTAAAGATATAAGGTTTTTTAAAGTGTTTAATCTGGTCATTAAAAATGTTTACTTCATTATTAGAGCAGTGTATAAATATTGTAATTTCTTAATAATGTCCGCGGTAAAGGACAGAAATATCCCATATTTGTTTGGTAGGCTTTAATATAGAAAATGTCTTTTATCCTCCTTGTTGATCTTCTTGTCAGTGTATTACTGTTAATTTGAGATAAAATATTTGGTGTATGAATTGATGCATGTATAATTTTGTGTAAAAGCAAAGCATCAGAAAGTTTACTTCTGGCTGACAGAGATTGTAGTTTATAGTGCGAGATTCGATCATTATACATTCCAAATTGATCAGATAATCCTTCACGATGTGCAAATACACAGGTCAACGTTATTTGTATGGATGCGATTATAATTATGAGTATCATAATTCATAATTAGACATTACCATTACTCGGCACCAAAATGTTTTAATTTAATTGAAAAAGACATCAACGACATTCACCTGGTAAAAAATGAAAATCTCAAAGACAAAATTCACACATGGATAGCCAACAAAGTCATTATCTACTGTGACCAGATACTAAAATCATCTACAATATAACAACAAACTGCGCGCTTATATATTTTCACTCTTTTTCTCATTTCTCAAAACTTCTACAAAATAACAACAAACTTCATGCTATATTTTTGACCTTTTTCTTTGTTTCTTTTTTTTTTTAATCTCATCTCCTGATCTTTTAGGATATTAAAATTGTTTTAATTTCCACCACCTCGGAACAGGCTCAGCCAAGTGAGGTGGTTTATACCAAATCTTTATACGTTTATTTTATATAATTTAAAATAATAATTATTTCTACATGTATTTTCTTAAACTTACCATAAAATGTAATAAACACTGTACGTAATTATGTATTTTTTGGTTTACAAAAATAAAAAATGATAATAATTACAGAATATCACAACTCACAAATTTGTGGTTTGTATTCTCCAGTCTCTTATTTTTATCGCAAAAAAATATTTACATCTTTGTTGAATAATGAATAAATAATGTATTATTATCATCAAAGATAAAGTTAAATGATAAACAGCAAATGGATGAATTTCGTCACAATTAATTATCAAAATCGATTGCAATCTAATAAATTTGTCATTATATTTGCATTTTTGATGCCAAATTAAGATTAATGATTTCTCCCCTAACATATATCTGTGTGCGTACGAAAGAAAGGGATAAGAAAAAATAAGCTCCAAAATAAGTACACTAAAAATTTGATATATGTATATCCTGTAATATAATATTATGTCCTTTGATTCAATAAAATTCTAAATTATTTTAAATAAATGTACTTATTACAAGAAACGTATCTAAGTGACTTTGCACACTCAACTTAAAAGCTGATTTTTTTAACTCATTACCTTGTTTTTTTTACAAACACACAATATGTATGTATTATTACCATTATGTACGTATGTATTTAGTAATATGAATGGTATTTGTTGAACTAGTAATAATGAATTAATCTTACCTTGTTTTGAGGGTGAATGATGCTGACTCCGTTCTTGTTGATGCCGATAATGACAACTTCAGGGTAGCTGGCATCTGTCGTCTGCTTGACTTCAAAGAATGCCGTTCCAAATGTTGGCCATTGGTAAAGAATGTTGAGGAAAGCTTCCTTGGCTTGCTCCGGGGTCTTATCACAATCCCTCATGTATGCAGTTCCTATCTGCTTCCGCCACTCGGATTGCGGCTGCAGCTTCAAGAAGTCGACTGGCAAAAGGCTTTGTAGTTGGAAAGCGGCGCCAGCCATTTGGGAAATGTCTTCTCCGAATCTTGCCCGGTATATCAGAGCAGCCAGCATGACCGCATCGGATTTACCGCATTTGTGATATCCACGCAAATACTTAGGCAACTCTTGAGGGAAATAGAATATCTGATCGGCATTGACATCCTTCCCAGGGCTTGTGTTAATCCACAGCTTCTTCATGAAGAATATCTGATATTGGAATTGGATTGGAGCGCCAGCTGTAATAAATAATTTAATTCTTATTAGATATTGCACACAAAAATAAAATTTATTAAGATACACTTTGAGGTAAACTTTGTTAGGAGAGGAATAAATGAAGTATAACTTACTATTTCGCCCTGGCCGCGATTGTTTGATCCAGTCTATGAGCTCGTGTATGAAGTCAAAGAAGAAATAGTTCTCTGGTACTGAGAATACTTTGTCTGCAATCTTAACGAACAAATTGAATCCATCACTATTTCTGAGGTTCAGTCTCTCGGCTATTTGAAGGCATAAATCTCTAGCCTTTGTAGTGGAATCAACCTCGAAAGCCTCGTCAGTATCATCTGGGAAGTAAACCTTGTGGTAAATCTGCAAGCTGCGATGCTGTATGGCTTCCACTTCCACCAAGTATGGTGGATACTGTCGTTGCCCGCTCTTCTGAGACTTGTATGATCGTTGGAGGCATTCCTTGGCAATAGGATGAGGGCGTGTTTTCAAGAATTCTACCAATTCTTTGGTAAGGGTCTGACTGCACGAGAACAACCCGGTAGCTAGCCACATCAGTTCCCAGCCCCGCTCTTCACTCAATTGGATGCGATTGTTTGTCAACTGTTTCATGATTTGGCAGTAAACTTCATCCTTGAGAACTTCGTGTTTTAATGCGGGACCAAATATTTCATCCGTGTATTCCGAGGCGATACGAGGTCTGGGGGCGGGCATGTCACCCATGTACTTCAGCACACTGACGTAAATGGAACAGGCTTCTTTACAAAGCATTTCGTTTCCTTGCAATTTTTGTAGAAGTGGCAATTTGATTGGTTCTCGCCCATGTCTCCACAACTCCTCCGAGGTTCCCTTCCTAACTGTTGTGATTGCTGAGGCTTTGGATATTGTGGCCATGGCATTATAGTTTGCTCTGAAGTATTCCTGTGCATATTTCTGTAAGGTGTACATTTTTTTGCGCTGCATCGTATTGTACTTAGATTTCTCTTGTTTATATTTGTCCATGGCTCCATCTTTCTTAAACAAATTCAAAATATCTTGGGGAGGTTTAGTCATTGTTGGTAATACATACACATTCTCTGTGGAGAATATTCCTGAGCGACCATTACACTCCCCATTGCCAAAGGTTGACGTCATGATTGTATCACCCACGTCATTTACCAAAGTAATCAAATCGCCCTTCTTGAGCTCCAGGAAGGATGAAGTGTCTGCTGATTCCTTGACGTCTTTTTGGGCAATAACATACAGTGATCGCTTTTTGAGCCCATCTATCAAGAAGATGACCAAGTTACTCAGATCTTCTGCATCCAGGCATTCGAAAACGATTTCTTCTTTTTGAATAGTCATCAGGGTGAAGTTACCGAATTTGGAGTTTTTGATTTTATTGAAGCCAACATAAGTAATTTCCACAAATGAGAGTTCCAGAAGAATTTGCTCTTGGTCGTCAACAATATATATTCCCGTCCAATTGACGGCGATAATAACATTATCTTTTGTTACAGACGCTCCCTTAGTTCTGATTGCCTCAAAGAATCTGGAGAAAAGAATTGGCCAATTGAGTTTGGCAAAGATAACCACGTCTTCTTTACAATGAATAGGATCAACACGTTGTTTAATAGAGGTGCTGTTCTCAAAAGCGCTCTTGATCAATGCTTCCCATTTAACAACAGCTTTGTCTCCAGCTTGCAAGAACTGGTTTGGAATATAGTTGTTTACCACTTTTTGTAATACTACGGGGTCCAGTTTGTTGCCATATTCTATGTAATATTGATGAGCGGCCAACACGGCTATATCATTTTCAGTTGTGCATCTATACTCTCCAAACTTAACACCTCTTGTTATTTGATGGTATATGAGATTAGTGGCGATAGAGTCTTCAACCGGATTGTGCCACGGGGAGAAGAGCTCCTTGCGGAAGAATAGTTTCCAGGGGGCATTCTTCTCCACGCCCCCTTGTTCCTTGGCATACTGCTCGCATTGAGAAACGGCGTCCATCACATGATCGCCTTCACTGCCCAGTGAAAGAACTTTATCAAAAAGACTGATAAATAGTGAAAAGCCGAATATGTCTTTAAGGTCAATGCCCTCCGCAATTTGGTTCCCAATCTCTTCAGCTGTAGAAGCCGAGTCTGCTTGCACAGTTTTAGTAGATCCATCCATAAAGGTGACAGTGAGCACAATGGGTGTTTTAGATTTGGTTGCCTGGAGTTCTATCCAGCTGGGGGGCTGTGTCCTCGACCCATTCTTCATAGTCCTGCTAAGGCGACCATCGCAATAGGGTGCATATCCGGGAGGGCCTTCCCGAATGAAAGCGCGAAGATAGTTGGCAAACCGTTCGCTGGGGGCGAAGCAGCCCACGCAAAGTGACATAAGAATCCAACCTCTGGCGTGCGAAGCTTTAGTTGGATTATTGCAAAGTTGCTTGCATAACTGGCAGTAAATCTCGTCCCTAAAATAATACAGAAACATCAAATAAACAATAAAATAGAAAAGTTTTCAGAAAAGTTCAACTCAAAGATGTGAAGTAAATTTACCTCAATTCCGGTCTTAGAATACCGTGGCCGATAATGAAGTGAAGCTTTTCTAAGTTAGAAGTTCTTCCGCTGAGCCACATTTCATAGAAGTCGTTGGTTTGCTTATCTTCCAAAAGTCCTCGGTGAAGTTCATCCCGGAGTTTGGTTTGCTTTTTCAGTGTCATATTTATCATCTTTTTACGTTGTTTTTCACTAGCATACGCACTCTCATTGTTAGACATCATATTCTGAAACAAAACTACTCTTAGAAGATAGAAAACACATTAATATATAACAATTTATCACTCTACCCATTTCGAAGCACTGCCTAACCTTATTATAATGGGATAGATGATGTGAAAATTAGGAACTGCCTACAATGTTAACATAACCCAAACTTGCTAATAAAGTGATAAATATTTCTTATTATAAATTATTTGGTAATAATCCATTGTATTTCATCCTAGAAATTTTTAAATCTCAAACCCACTAGCCACACCTTCTAATCGAATAGATACTGTCCGATACATTTTTTAGGAGTTTTCAACATGAACATGTATGTAATAGAAATGGCATTACTTTTTCTTCCTCAAAAGATGTTGCTACTATGTTATGTTTAATTATTTCCGCTGGAAACGTTTTTAAAATCAAAGATTTTACTGGCGCCACGAGGATATAGCTACTGATACATACACATATGAAGGAAAAATTGATTGATTATTTATCTTTGTGCTCTCTCTCGGATAGCCTTGCATCACATCTGCCCTGATGGTGCATGGCAAGACCATCCGGAATGTTGGCTGAAGGAGGAGAAAGATAATGGAGTTTAATATCCAAAAGAACACAGAGATTTTCAAAAAAATTACTCATGAATAAACTGATTTAGTTACGAAATACTTATACGAGTATCATCAGTTTATTACTGCTTGCTTATAATGTTCCTGAATGAAAGATTGCCTATCAGAAAATTGATATTATAATTACAATGATAAGATTGGTATTTATACCTGCTTGATTTCAATGCCCTCAGATTTAACACCAGAAATTTCAATCACAAGATAAAAAAAATAAAAATTAGGGTTGGCACCTGATATTCCTCTGAATTCTGGAAAGCCCTGCCCAGGGTTTCCGTCAGTTTAGTCATGACCGGAGTAGCATCTTCATCGCCTGCATCTCTAGGCTCAGGCAGGTCTCCCATGAACCTTAGCAGGGCGACCCAGAGTGCTCGGGCGGCCGCCCAACCCTCGTCTCCGCACTCCAGCAATGGGCGGCGGAGGGCGCGCCGGCTGTGCTGGTAGCTACTGTTGCCCGTGAAGTACGTGGCCGCAAACTTCCTGAAGTCGTAGGCGGAGAGGTCTTCTTCGGGCTCCTCCACTCCTGGCATATGTATGTCTGCCTGCTTGTGCTCACTCTGCTGTCGCACCTGGGAGGAAAAGTTACAAAAATAACATTTACTTTTGACTTTAACACAAATAATAGGCAGCATAAGTAAAAAAGAGTAGTTTTACCATATTTCCCTTCCCTTGGTTTTCTGCAGAACCGTCTTGGAGGAACTCAAACATGTCGTCGACATAACTGTCATCAACATGCGCATTCTTCTTGGTGGGCGTGATGTTCTCACCAACTCTCTCTACCCAAACATTCTGGAACAGGGTATTAGCTCTCTTGTCAAGATTGTCATTTGCCTTTTGTTCAGAGTTCGATGTTCCCTTCTTCTTCATCTCTTCTAGCTCTTCGTCCCTCTTCTTTCTCAGCAGGACTAGCTGCTGTTTGATATATCCTCCCTTTTCTCTTACTACTTTTCTAACCAGGAACCCTCTGGCAAGCGCTTGCCCTTGTATCATTGCCTTCCTTGTCCTGGTGTGCGTAGCCGTTTGCTGGCGAGACATGATGCACGCTTGTAAACGTAGATATCCTCTACGCATAGCCAAGTATCTCTGTCTGTACCCTCGTGCCCTCCAGTGCTTCTGAATGACCAGAGCTGCAGCCTTCATCTGCAAGAAGCGCCTTCTCGCTATCCAGCGCCTTATGTTCCTTTGAAGCAGCAGAATATACTTCTCCATTACCTTTTCTCGCATCTCTTCCAAGTACGCATCGTGAGAGTCTTTCAAGAAAACTTTGGTAGTTCCGAGTTGAAACTCAGTCAGCCCAGCTAGCACCTCGTTGCAGATTTTCCCCGCTGCCGCTCGGCAATCAGTCTTGTGAGGCGGTGGAATGTTGTGACTGAGGAATCGATAACGGTTCACAAAGTCGAAGTAAGAATGGCGAATTGGGAATCCCGCACGTCGAATGCGAGCTGTTTCCATCAAACCTGCGTAGCGGAGCTGCCGAACAATGAGGCCGCGATCGAATATCTGTATCAGGAAAGGGTTCAAACTGATTAGTAATTAGTAAATATTTTATAAAATATGTATGATCATAAATGCTCTTCTTACCAAGGGTTTCTTCACTTCATTGGGTTTGATGCATCTGACGAAGAATGGATGACACGAATAAAGGGATTTCATCAGATTTTCCAGTGATGATCGGAACTGGATGGACAGGGTAATTTGTTTCCTTCCGCCATCCATATCAGTAAGACTATCACCGAAGAGTCCCTTCAAGAAATTGTTGGTGGATTGCCTGACGAGTTGACGAACATCGGGACTGAATGTATCCCTATTTTTATCCAGAAAACCTTAAATAAATCAAAATTAAATTTCAGAATTTATAAAAAAAAATGAACACAATTGATTAAATTATTGATACCAAATAAAAAGATAAATTTGATTAACTCACCCGCAACTTCATAGGACACGTTTCCAGCAAAATGTTGAATTCCGAAATTATGCATGTGATCAGATTTTGGTTTTAAGTAAATTGTCTTTGATCCGTGCGTGGAATGAAGTTTTATCAGCAAAGTCAGATCCGTCCCTTTTGGAAACTTGGCTTCTTCATCGATCAGGGACATGATATTTAAACTTTTTATTCCTATCATTTCAAGTATATTTTGATTGTCAACGTAATTAATATTTTCCCATTTAATGCCTTCTTTTGCATACTCTTCTTGCTCCATTTTAAAAATATGTTTTACGAAGAACTGTTGCAGATTTTCATTGGCGTAATTAATGCACAACTGCTCAAAGCTGTTAATAGAAAAGTTTTCAAAACCAAAAATATCCAACACTCCGATGGCGTTGACAGTATTGCTGGTTTGTTTGAAAATTGTTTGGTTAATTTTATCCACAATCATAATAAAGATTTGGCCATAAATAGCTTTGACGAAGGAATCCCTCGATTCTATGGCACTTTGTTTGGAAATAGAAGAGACAACTTTGTCTCCCTGTATTTGAATCGTCTTCCTCGTTAAAGCATCGCAAAGGGAAGACTTGTTCAACCCCAACATGGAAGCCACTCTTCCTGCGTTCGTTCCGTCAGTTATCTCTGAACCTTCTAGATTATTGACAACGGTAGATTTATATTTCAAATTTCCCATGTGCAAAATTGCAGCTAGTAATTTAAAGATGTTCCACATTTCTTCATCGGAGAAGTTGAGGACTTTCATGGCAGCTCGAACGTCGGCGAATTGCGTAGCGTCATTTCTCCCATCGCACGTCAGCGTCTTCCCCCCTTTCAAGTATTCGTAATTAGAAGCATCTGATAATTCTAGCCTTTTTTTTTCCTCGCCATTCAATCCCGCTATTAAGCTATAAAATATGTGATAATTGCGCTCTCCTTGGTTTTGTGACACGATACGAGACTTTTCCAATAAGTACTGTTCAATATTAGCGCCCTCAATGAATCCTTTACCATTAAAGTTAATGTGAATGTATTTCCCAAATCTAGATGAATTATCATTGCGCACAGTTTTAGCATTACCAAAGGCTTCCAAAATGGGATTAGTTTCTTGGATCTGTTGCTCTATCCAGGAGTGCTTCCCGCTGACTGCTGCCAGGTACTGCAAAATCAGTTTGGTACTTTCTGTTTTTCCTGCTCCGCTCTCTCCACTACAGCAAAAAATTTCAAAAACTTAAAAAATATCATATGCATCCCTATCAGAAGCCATTTAGAATTTAACTCAACCATTTGGAATTCATTTTACAATATTCATGAAAAGTCTATCGAGCGAGTCCAACATAAATTATAGGTTAGAAATTCCATTAAAAACAAATTATTCTTCACTGTTGCAAGTGATGGGTCTTGTTTCATTATTAGAAAAACAAATAGGTTCTGACTTATTTTTTCTTTATAAAATTATTAACAAATGTTGGACTTCGCTGAACTTCTTTGGTTGATTGACTTTCATGTACCAAGTAGAATGGTTCGTCAGAAGCCTTACCATTGTCGCGATATAGAAATCAATGCAGAATCAAATTTCTCGATGAATCGAATACACAGTTTAGGTAATAAGTACTATATCGACACCACAGGTATTACAAGTCTATCCAACTTACAAAAATTATATTATTAAAATTGTATCCCATTCATGACTAGATTTATCTTGTTTTTTTTTTTATTACTATGCATACATTGTATATTTATATAGTTATTTTTTAAAATTAAATGTATTGTAGGAATCGTGCATGTAATGTATTAAAATGTGTAAGCCCAAATGGGGCGTGAATAAATAAGTAATTTTAAAAATTAAGATGAGACAATGCAGGTTTTAATATTCTGGAAACTTTTAAAAATGGTTTATAATTCTTACCTTATAACAATGCACTGATCGTGAAGTTTCTCCTTCATCTCTCTATAGCAAGAATCTCCCACAGCAAATATGTGAGGTGGAATTTCACCAATTTTCCTTCCTCGGTATAGAGCTATCTGCTCCCCGGTATAAATTGGTAGAATTTCATATGGATTTATAGCTATGAGCATGGAGCCAGTATATGTCTATAACAAACAAGGAGTACAATTATTCATTGTTTTAGTGTTTAATTCGTAGAAACCCATTTAATTTATTTTTTTAATTTAATGTAAATCAAATTTAATAATGTTATTATGAAGTTCTGCAAGTGTTAGATTTTGTTCTTTAAACATCTCCTTACGAATTTTTATAAGTAAAATTTTTTATTTTTTATTTTATTTTATTTTTTTTTTATTTACATTTTACAAAAGAAAAAAAAAAAGAGTTTTTTGTTATTTTTTTTCACAAAATTGATAATATTTATCGTAATAAAAATGACTTTGTTCTATTAAGGTTAAATGAAACGTGATATGCGCTCACAGGTGGCACTAATTTAAACATTATCACTTTTTGCTTTTATATATTAATTTTCTTTTTATTTAATTTTACAACAGAAAAAAATACAATTCAAAAAGTCCCGATAAACTACTTGAATTGTTTGTTGGTGGGTATATACACGGAATATGAAATGGAATAAATTGTTATTGTTCATCACCTACCTCAGAACAGGTTTACCTGGGCAGGTAATGTAAACCATACAATAACATATTTACGTAACATATTGTACTTATCTTTAAACCCATATTGCATGAAACTGTCTTACGTTATTTCAATAAATGACGATTTATCGACACTGAAACTGAAACTGAATTTTAGGTTCAACAAACTTATAAAATACAATATATTATTTTAAAACTAAAATATACAGTATTTTTATAAGTTTATTGAAGGACTTGAGCTTTAAATTTACGACAAAAATTTATTCCATTCCACATTCCGCATGTACACCCACCAAAAAACAATTCATCTCAATGTTTAAAAGCTGTAAGTGCTAATAGGCCTTCCTCACGAGCTGGCATCCCAATACTAAAAAAGCCACAGCGTCGAAAGGTTCGACCATCCGATCGTCCTTTTCTAAAGTTGGTAGGCTTGACCGGATGGTCGAACCTTTCGAGGCCATAGCTTTTTTAGTATTGGGCGGCCTGCTCATGTGGAAGCCACTTAAGTCATCTGTGAGCGTGCATTACGTTTCATTTAACCTCAAACACAATACATATTTTTAGAAATTATTGAAAAAGAAAAAAAGGTAGCACATGTAAAAAACCAAAATACTTAATTTTAGTGAGCTGATCAATTAGACATTTTTAGCAGATATGCGGAACGTCATTTAGAACTCAATTATACAAGAAACCCATTTTTAGATTTTTTGCAGTTATTCAGTTTTTGCAGTACGGCAACGATATATATCTTTTTTAATAGACATTATATTATTATATCTACTTATCTATCTTTTACACTTTTTCAATAAATATTTGTTTTACTTTTATTTTATCTCTTTAATATTAAACAACTGGTGTACAACTATTCCAATGAGATGAATAAAAAATTAACACAAAAAAGTTACTCACGTAAATAAGCCTATTGTTGTATCGTATGTGCAGATTCTTGAGAATAGCATATTCCTGCAGGTCTCCGAGTGTGATCATGTCTTCGACTCCTCGCACGGAAGTGATGTGCATGGATTTAAGCACCTGCTCAAAGGCCACGGAGAACTCCTTCCCGTCATCATCTCGTGCCGTAATCTTCTTTCCCTCAGACTTGACGATTTTACAGCCAATGGGGATCTCAAACTCCCCCTGACTGAATGGCTTAACCCAAATGTGGTCACCCTAGCCAAAAAATAAATCTTTATCAAATTGGATCTTACTATTCTAAACAGGCTACTGTTTATAAACATGACATGAAACTGAAGAAAATAACAAACAAACAATACACTGGACTCAATAATAATGAGTCTATTATTAATAATCAAAAAACATATCTTACAGCCCCATTTTAAATATGTTTCCTTTCATCCCTCCCCCAATCTCTATCTCTTCCCCCACTCTTTACTAATCCCTAGCCATGCCCCACCCCCACTGTGACACTTATTGTGTATGTTCTTCCATAATTTTGTAATATTGTTTAGTATACACTTTGCCCTGATGATGGAACGGTTGTTCCGAAACCGGTAGGCATGTAAAACAAATGTGATTAAAACAAAGTTTGATTGTTTCATTTGATTATAATGGATAACCACAAAGTGATAGCTTCATACAATAGTATAAACTAACCAAACTTATTTTATCATGTTGTTTTGTCACCATTCTGTTTAATCTGGTTACCATGAACATGATATACAGCAAGAATTGCCAGTCGGCCGATTGCAAAGCAAAATTTGGTCAATCACAATAATCACGATTATAAAGATGAAAACAATTATTACTTGAGAAATGTATTATTTAATATTACTAAATTCCACCTTAAATTTACAACCACAGCTGAAAAAATAATATACTGGTCGCAGAATAAATTGGTTTCGTCATATGTGCGCTTATTTGTTAATGAAGCGGTTTAATGCTCAAAGTTTTGAAGAACTAAAAAACGGGACCGCAAAAAATCTTATAAGATTCTTCTTAGAAGTCGATCCCCATGAAAATTCAGGTTAAAAGTAGCTCCCAACCCCAAAAAGGTTGGAAACCCTTGATACAGGTAGTGTGTTTCATAATTGTAAAGTGTGTCTGATAATTATTTTCTTAAATTTTAATCAAAGAAAAAGTATGCTCATTTTTTTATTTTTTATTTAATGTAAATCAAATTTAATAATGTCATTATTAAGTTCTGCAAGTATTTTTAGTTTTTATTATTGTGACAGCTGTTTCGGCGTTTAAGGCCATTTTCAAACTGTGGTTAATCCACGTTGTGACAACTTATTTATATGATTTAATTTACTACCACTCCTTTTAAATTTGGACGGGTTATGATTTAGTATCGGTAAAACCGATATGACGGCCTCCATGGTCGAGGGGTAAGGCTCTCGACTACGAATCCGAAGGTCGCTGGTTCAAATCCCGGCGTGCGCAAGTAAATTTTATTTAATTAATTTGTGTTGTTTCACAATTAATTCATTTAAAATAATATTGTATTTGCGCACGTTCCAGAGTGGAAGATACTCTCAGTATCGCCCTGGTGAAAGACCACCATTCAGAATTGAAACGTAGCTTGAAATGGCTTTTAATGTGTTTGCCAGGTATTCCCAACCTTCCTCTTCCCCTTCTCTTCCCTCCCCAATACCTTAGCCTCACAACATTCCCCAATTGGTAATGTCATAGTCTCACTGGCTCCAGACAGTTGGGAGCAGTTGGGACTCTTGTGAGGTATTCATATAAAAAAAAAAAATATGACAAATGTCAACCGTGTACAAATGTTGGACACGCGTTTAGCGTGTTTCCCCACTGTGCACCAGTGACTAAGGGATCAATGATGCTAATTTCTCAAAGCATCTTCCATTGAAATACCAATAGAACAAGGACAGCATTCACACCTGACATATGCGCTTCAAAGATTGCAATCTGTTTGTTAAGATAGGGGAATCTATCAAACGGACCGCCGTTTCTGCACAAAGTCAAGGGTTTTTTTTTAGATATTTTGGGGCTCCCGACCAGAGGTGGGTGCCAAATTTTCTACAGTAGGACACACTTGCGATTGGTACAGGGTCAGCAGTTGCGTACTATTAAAGTATCTGCGGGCCCTGTACACTACGCCCAGCTTCTGAGAGGCTAACTTTACTTCTAGTGAAAAAGTCATATAGGCAGGCTTGTTCGCATTGAACTTAAACCTTGCAGACGTGTTCTCAAGATGGAACTTAATCCCTAGAAGGTAAAAACATTGAGGAAGCGAGTATCCAGCTTAGATGGTCATCATAAGTTTCACTACAAGATTAGGAGGAGAGGACAAAATGCAACAAACCTCCACCCAGGCACAATCTTTGCTTTTCTATATTAAACTATTGACCACCGTTTAGAGTTGAAATGTCACTTGAAATGACTTTCGTTGTCTTTAGAGAGCAGATCTTAATAGCCAGGTACTTCCCAACCATCTCCTTCCTCTTCTCACTCCCTACAGCCTCACAATATATCCCAATTAAGATGCCATAATCAGGGGCGGATCGTAACATTTTGGTGTACTAGAGCTCTAAGATTAAAAAAAACTGTATTATTGATACTGTAGCCGAAAAAGATTTTTTTTTTATGCAGATTTTTAATTTAAGCGATTCCAATTGACCAAATTGAACCACCAAGCAAAATCAAAAAAAAAATTAAAAAAAAAAAAAAAAACCTTTTTCCGCTACAACATTAATAAAGTTGTTTTTTTTTCAATATTAACACTCTAGCGCACTAAAAAGTCACGGACCGCTCCTGGCCATAATCCCACCTGCTTTGGGCAGTGCAAAACATATAAAAAAAAATAAGTCCATCATAAATAAAAATTAGATTTTATTTCATATCATACATTATTTCTAAAATAAATTGCGCACAGGTATTATGTCAAAGGGTTAAAATAGAAATATATATTTTTAAATGTAACAACAAAAAGATTGGCATTTTTATTTCCTTTATGGCACAATGTTGAAAATATTTAATGGGCAAATCATCAGATAAATTCTGATAAATGTCATAAAATTCAAGATAAGAAAATGAATTCCATCGGCAAATCCACTGATATAATATGGCCCATTCTTACAGCGAGATAACGGATTACTACGTTCATGATTTTATGCTTCAGCTGATCTGACGGGAGATATACGTTTGCAAGTAAATATCCCCGCCGACAACCCGCTTGATAATGTTGAATACCGCCGTTTAGACAAGTAAAACAATAAGATAGTTAAAAAATTCCAGAATTTTTATTTATTTTATTTATTCTTGCACTCGTGAGGTGATTTTTAATGAAAACCGCACTACATAAAGTATCCGATTATTATAATGAAAAATTTTCACTCAAATGCAGTACACAACCAATTGCCTGTGTGGAATTTGTTTTAGTATATATGAAATAAAATATTATCATTATTTTGGATACACAAATATAAAAACTAAATTAACGTAGGAAGAGAAGATGGACCACCACACAACTTTGTCGTGGCCCAGGCTCCTCGCTTCATTCACATGCATGCATTGTCTCATACACACCCTTCTGTTATTCTGACTCAATGCCATGTATTTTATGTCCCCGGCTTCTCCCACCATTCACTTTCTTATATTATTCACAGCAAAAAATAAAACTATTTTAGAAATATTGCAATAGGGGAAATCATAGAGAAAGCTACTGTACGTAAAGGGAATTATCAAAAAAAAAAGAATTTCCTAATGCCCTAAAATTTTTTATTTATTGCATTTTCCTGATAATTCCAGGTTTTTCCGGTTTTACCCTTAATACATAAAACATTAATGAAAATGAAGGGGCAAGTCATAGAAGAAATATCAGTAATACAAGTTAGATAATTCAATTTTTTAAGTCATAATCCGAGGTTCTGACGCCCAGCTTGATTTAAACTACATATTTATAAAATATATGAACTTTTCCAATGCCATAAAATTAAGCTTTTATTATGTTGTCCTATGATCGAAGACTTAATTCAAAGACACTCAGCATGGGAATCTGATGCTTCGGAACACACTGACTAAAGTGAGACCAATCTTTCATCTTCCACACACTCTTTTCACATTTATTTTTTGTACCCCATTTCTTCATGTTTAATGTTTTGCTAATATCTAAACATGGAACTAAAAAAATCTCTGTCAATACCATCACCACTTGAATAATAATCACTCGTAAACGCAAAACTAGCATTCAAAACAACATTTAAAGTTTACTTTATTTTTTTAATAATAAATTTATTTTATATACCAAAACCACTTTGGACTCCGCCATTTTTATTTCTGCAATTTAATCACATAAAGGAGAATTTTATATATCGAACAGACGACACTCTCAATCAGTTAGATATGACGACTGTTAGAACATTTCAATACGGTTACTTATCTGTCCTGCACTATCATTATGAGATATGATAAAACGATGGCAGGAACATAAAATAATAAATGGTTTCAATTCATTTTATCCTATCTCGTTAGTCATACATAAGCATTGGCTTAATCTAGTCTAGGAATTAAAATAAGGCATTGTATATCATGGTAAAAAAATGTTAATCCAGATTCGCGCTAAATTATGTTACTTACTTGCGATGGTCGTACAAATCTTCAGGTTTTTGCATTCGTGAAGATGTCATTATACTTCAAATTATCCAATGTTTTTTTTTGTTCCCAGGCTCAGGGGGTCAGATGGTTGATTAGGATGTGGTCAATTTGTTCCATATTTGGCTGTAAGTAAAGAAATCAGAATGACCCCATTGTCATTTGACTCAATGTGCAAGCTCTGTCTCAATAGTATACTGAAAGATTATTTTTTGAACTACTGAAGCTAAGTACTGCAACGAAGCAGTCTCCTTTCTTGTGGTTTTGTGATTATTAGCCATCGGATTATGTGCAAAATGGCGAAAC